>JAHHUM010001586.1:0-188671 GCA_036173005.1 Crenichthys baileyi | reverse complement strand
TAAAAAATTTTCCCCAAAATATTTTTTATTAAACACTATTAAGCCCCATTTCCCAAAAAAGTTTTGGGTTTCCATTCAAAATAATATTTCCCCTTAAAATTTTTTTTACTTTTCCCTTTAATTTTTAAGGAAATAATTTTTTTAAAAGAAAGGCAGAATTAACACTTTTTGGAAAATGGTCATCCAAAAGGGGTTGGTTTTTTTCAGAAATCAATCTTTTAAAAGTTATTTTTTAAAAAATTAATGTTTTTCTGATCTTGCATTGGAATGGTTGTTAAAGTTCCCAATTTTGCCTAATTTATTTCCCCACGACAAAAACTTAACTCAATTTCCAGTTTCTTCAAATAACTTGGCCAAAACATAAATATTGCAGGGTAATATTGCATCATTTTTTCGGTCAGGGTTTTTTCAAATTTGATAACTTGTTGTACTACCCTTTGGGTTTTTCCCTTTTTCTTTCATTCCGGGTATTTTTAGTTGGAGTTTGAGATATTTTAAAGAGTTTTTTGTTTTAAGTAGTTTGATTTAAGTTGACCTATTTTTTTTTAATAAATTCTTGTTTTTTAAGAAATTGTGGAAATTTTCATTCCAGTGTGTCAGATTTTTTGCGCCCAAAATGTCAGAGCTTGCTATCCTTTCAATTTTTCCTAATACCCCACCTTTTGGGGGGTTTTTCACAAGAAAAAATTAACAGCCCCGAAATAGTATTTAAAAAATATTAAATTATTAATATTAAATATTAATTAATATATTCATATTCAACACCACTTATTGATTTTCCATTTTGGCTTTGTTTTGAATGAAGAAATACAAAGGGTTTATAGCAACATCTTGCTGAAAACCATGGCTAAAACAGCATTCTGTTTTGTAATTCAGTTCACTTTTGCATTTCTTCATCAGTGCTCACCAGACCCATAAATCTGAAGGTCATGCTGACAAATTAAACTCCTCATCACTGTTCCTTCTCGAGGTACTTATCAGAAATTTCAAAAGCTACCTATTATTTCTGTCGCTTGAACATGTTACAGAATTGCAAGAACAGAGATTGTCAGTAGTTATAATCTTTGGCAATATGCCCAGCCACAGAGTTGTGATGTGCCCCTGCAGATATTCCAGTGCAACTTCTTGAAGCGCCAGTTGCCAAGTCCCTTTTATTGTTATTATCGCCACAATTAAGCAGACAGCTGGCATTTATTTTCCTTTCTTGTTTGTTGTCCAAGCTCTCTTTTCGCTCTATTGTCTTTGTTTATCCGTTACACTTGTATGCAAACAAACCGCAGCCCTCATAAGCTCTTGAGGTACATGGCCATATGACGTGGTAACCTTGTAGCACACAGATGCTGAAACGAATAGACGGTATGCAAATACAAACTGAGGTTGAATTAATCAGCAGCCAGGAGGAAAATGCTAACAGTCCACTTACATTTGTTCAAGCTTCATCCAAACATTTAGATCTTAGAAAACACTTTTTTTTTTTAATCCTTAACCTACTTAAAAGCCAAAGTCGGAAAATGTGTATTTTTAATTCAGGACTAAGGGCACTTTGACTTTGTACAGGTGGTGTGTTGAAGGTACAAACAATGTCAAGATGCTTATTTGGAAGCATCTCTGAAGCTTTAAAATGTAACCTTTATTAAACCATTTGGTCCAAAGCTGTGTTATTTATTTAAAGAATTTGTACCAGATAATGTTTTGTGTTTCACGTCTCAATTCAGTTTCAATTTAATTCAGTTTATTTATATAGCGCCAATTCACAACACGTCGTCTCAAGGCACTTCACAAAATCGGGTACAAATTCAAATTACCCCTTTAACCATGAAAAATGCAGTCAGTTCATTTTTTATTCAAATTGGATAACAATTTTTTTCAAAGGAAAAACCCAACAATTCATCGAGCAAGATTTGTAGCATCACTCCTCCCATAGGAAAATTTTAAAACAGTGGGGCAGTCACTGGGATTGACTTTGCAGCAATCCCCCCATACTGAGCATGCATGTAGCAACATGGGAGGAAAAACTCCCCCTTTAAAAAAGGAAGAAACCTCTAGCAGAACCAGGGGTCAGGTGAGCGGCCCCTCTGCCCCGACCCCATGGGGGTTAGATAGAACAGAGCAGAGACACAAAAAGAACAAAAGAAGCACTGATCCCGGAGTACTTTCTTGGAAGGGAAAAAGGGAAATGTTAATGGATGTAGCTCCTTTAGTCGTTTTTACCCAGAAAGAAAGAACAGAAAACTCTGAGCCATTTTCAATGTTAGAGTTTAAAAGAGAGCACATAGGGGTTATTTACAGAAAAAAGGCCAGTCAGTAGCAGGTCTAGGAGGGGAAAAAGGAAACACGAAAGACGGGGCAATGTGGTTTCATCGGTAAGGGTGAGCATTAATTTGTTCCAGCGGGAAGCTTTCATTTTTCCCCCAATTGGTTCCCCCCCCCCCCCAAAAAAAATTCCCACTAAAATAGACCAAATATTTCAGTTTTAACAAGACAAAATGTGAAACATTTTTCAGGGGTGTGAATACTGATACAAGGCAATTTATTATTACAATTCTGTGTGGGGATTTGCAAAGAGGTGAGGACATGTTATTAATAATGAAACTGTCACAGTTTATGTTATGTACAGCAAAGCATATTTGTCATGGATTTGACAGGTTATGGCTGAATAAAAAAAGTTGGTTGTAAACAGGAAGCATTCCTTTCCCTACTAAGACTTTTCACAATATTTTGGGAAGGAAATGAATATTTTAAAATTTTACTTAAAAAACACTTCCCCATATAGGGTATTGGGGTCTGTTATTGCTTTAAGCCCCACCCCCAGCATAACCCAAAAATGTTTGCTTTTTCCCAAATTTACCCCCCTCATAAATATTCAGCAACTACTCTATTTAGCTAAATATCATTTATATATTTGCATAATGAATAATTTCCAAATAGGAAATTGAAAGAGAAAACACTGGCCAGTATTCTTAGGTTGATAAGCCTTGCATGTCATTTGTTTTGCCAATGATGGGAAATGAGCATGTGTTACTATAAAAGCTTTGGGTACAGATCAGAGGACCCGTGTTAGCTGTTTACTATTGAGCAAGTTGTCTCCAGTGCACACTCTTATTTCCAATTGGCATGTCTATGTCTTACAAGTCATGTACTGCTACACATATATACAGAGCCTTCCACATCTACCGACACCTTTTTAAAAGATGTGAAAAAAGTCTTAAAGTGAATTAATCCTTTATTGCTAAAATATTTTAGAAATTTGGCATTTAATTTGATCCCTGTTATAGTGTGTTGGTGACAGTTCACAGTTGCCAAGTGAACTGTTTCTATTTTAAATTACTTTGCATAATTTTTGTGCTAAAAGAGCGAAATAAGTTCCATTGTCGGTTTTCAAGAAGACTTTAATTCAAAGTTCAAGATGTCATGACTCTAACGAGGTTACCAAGGACTTAGAAAGAGAAACAGGTCCACGGCATCACAAATCCTGTACCATACTTAACAGTGCACATTAAGTGGTTTGCCACATATTTTTTATTTGTTGCTAAAAACCTAAATTTTTGGGTGGGGGGGTTATGTCCTCTTCTTGGATGTGGGGACACTAGCATTTGATTGTGTGGCGATGATAGAGCTGAGCTGGATAATATTTCTCCCTGGGCTATCATTGCAGTGGTGGTGATGTGGTGTGTTTGTGTGGTTGCAGGGGGCGTGGTGGGGGACGTCGGCACCGGGTGCTTGCTGCTGGCCAGGGACCTCTTGCCAGGGGAGTTTGTCCCATCTCGGTGTAGGGTCGGGGGTTCCACTGTGAGCGTGGTGCTCAGTGGGGTCTGCTCTGTCGCACCTGTGGGCAGGGGCTGGGGTGGCGTTGCACGGTGCACTTGCCTTGCCATCGCAGTGCGCTGTGTGGTGGGGGGTAGGATACAGCGGGGGTGCTTGGAGCGGGGCTGTGTGTGGAGCTTGCGCTGTGTGGGTGTGGCTTCGTCGGCTTTTCGGGGATGGAGCTCACCTGTGGGTGTGTGACCCTGTGGAGAGTGGATTCATGGCGTTTTGGGTTCAGGGTCATTTGTTCGATATCTGTGTACTGGTTGGGGGTGGCCTTTTGGGGAAATTCATGGGTTTCATTGGGGGTGGGGGGCTCATTGGGTTAGGATCAGAATTCATTGGGGAGTTGGGACTGTTTCATCATGTGGTGGTTCTGGTTGGCAGGCTAGTTTGGACCATGTAGACCCCTCTTTTGTACATGGCTCCCTCTCCGGATGAAGATGGGCTCATCGGGGACTGGGGTCGGGATGGGGAGTCGGGGTCCAGGCTGGGGTCGCTCAGGTTCAGGCACCAGCCCGGACTAGCCCAGCCCAGGTTCAGGTGCTTGGGCGGTCTGCCTGTCTCCACCCCCCGGAGGGAAGGGGACCACCTACTGGTTGCCCCTATCATGTATTGGTACCTGGACCTGGGAGTATACAATATATATGGGGAGTGTGAGTGAGTGTACGAAGCCTGTTTTTTGTGTCAGGTTGGGTCTTGGACTGCTCCCTCTCCTGGATCAGTTTAGGCCCCCCGTCAAATGTTGGGACTATTTCCTCCCCACCACACTACCTGCCGGTGGTTGGTGTCTCTGCCCGCTGGTGTACTTGTGGCTCTCGGTGTCAGGTTCTGTATTATTGTGTTGTCTGTTGGTGCATCCACTGTGTTCAGCCTCTAGATGGCGTGGAACCTGGAGGAGAGGTGACAGGTGTTCGCTATTCCCCTGATTACCTGCAGAGGACTATTTAAGGAGGAGGCTGCCAGCTACTCACTGCCAGAGTGTTGCCCTTAGTGGTACAAACTAGCCACATAATCTTGCATTGTCCATGTCTTGTTCCTCAAGTAATCTTGCATTTTTGTATCCTGCAGGTTTCCTGAAACCTAAACTGCCTTGCATAGAATCCTACATGGATAAACCATTCTTAAGAAGGAAGCTATCCTGTTTCCATGAACAAAGATTCAAGTCCTTCATGACTTCGTTGGATCACACCTGTTGGCAGCCTCCTGGTTTCTGTGTACCTCGGACCTCCTTCTGCGAACCCTGTCTAACCTCTTCCTACCTCGCTCACTTTGGATTACAGACACTCCTGGTTTACCATATCCACCAACCCCAGTATCTCTGGCAAACAGTTACCTGGTTTCTCCACTTCCCCCTCTGGCGGATACCTCCACCATTTCTTGTAAGACAGATTTATTATCTTCATGTTTTCAGTCCCTCAGTTACCCCTGCTTACTCTCTTGTTTATTTTTACAGTTCGTATCCTGGTTCCAGTTCCCTGCACCTTTCTCACTGTTGTAAATAAACACGTTAACGAACATTACCGTCTCCTGGATTGCTTCTTAATGTGGGTCAAATCCGTTAAATACAATATGACACTCGGTACCATGCACTTTTTGGTAAAAAAGCTGTTAATATGAATGTTTCTGCAGGTGTAGAAGCAAGCAGACTGTTATCTTTTATTCTCTTCATCCTTCTTTCTGTCCTCCATTCTATTCTCCTTCTCCCCCTTTCCCTCTTTCGTGCTTCTTTTTTTTTTTCTTTTCGTTTCTGTCTCCGAGTCCGTAACAACTGAAATAATCCCAAAGCAGTTTCTAATAAAGTTTCTTTTATAAATATCAAGCTTTAAAGCATTAGCTGTAATGCTCAAAAGTAAATCTGTTGGGCTTTTTCTTGGTACTCAGACAACAATTCTGAGCGCCACTCTGCTGGACAGGACACGGTTTACAAAAATAAAATAAAAACCAAACTTTTTGTTTCATCTGACCAAAAAACACAGTTCCATTTAAAGTTCCAGCAACATTTAGCAATTTCCACATGTTCAACTTTGTGATGGTTGAACACGAGAAAAAAAGCGTTTTCAGTTAGATTTCTAAAGAACTGAAACCTGAAGCTAAGTTATAATTTCAACTCCAGTCCATGATAGCCACTGTCCTGCAACTTTAATATCCATCCCCAGTCTAACACTTAGAATCACTGACTCTGCCCTGTGTTTTCGGTAAGCATGTGTACCTGTAAGGATTATTAATCTGACAATATTATTCAATATTAATATTTAATATTTTATCAAATAATATTTCGGTCTGTGATATAATATTTCGGACTGTTATTCACTAGCTTGAAAACTAACAATCTTTCTGTTAAATATTCTTTAGCAGCAACCACGTATTCTTACCGGTTAGCAGTTGAGCTAACAAAAGAAGCTGATAGCTTAGCATCCAGACTCAAACACACACCTTTAAAAATACCTTTAATAAAAGGGTTAAAATGCATTAGCGCAGACGGCTCGTTATGATCAATCTTCTGTTTAAAATCACCCTTTAATAAAGTGTGTCTTAACTTTAAAACACACAACACAACCTGAGCATGTGTGCTGCAGATAGTCTGCTAGCACCCAGATAGCTGAGTTCAACACAAACAAAACCAAACTTCATAAAATGAAAAATGTTTAGATCATTTCAATCTAAATCACTTGTATATTATTCTGCCCAAACACTTAACCTCATGAACTGTGGTGAGGAACGTTGTCCAAGCGACGATGAAGTTTGAAGAAACATGGGAGACCGCTCCGCTCGGCTTTGTAGAGACCGCTTCTCTGTAGGGAACTTCTCTGGGACAGTTTGCTTCTGCAGGCCTCAGAGAGAATGTAAGCACTTCTTACACCTTAATTTCCCCGTTCATGAATGAAAATAATGGATACACAGACAGTATTTCTTTCGTGCTTAACTTTGCATATGATCGATGATCGTATGACATCCTTGGATCCAGTTGAGGAGTTTATGTCTTTTTGCAAGCAAAGAGACATCAGCGCGCTTGTCCCCCCTATCCGGTCCCTCTGGAAGGCCATGTGGAAGAGAAAGACTTGTGGGAAGGTGGGGGGTTTTATGCGGGCAGTGGCATCATGGGAAGTCCTCTGTTACCCCCCCTTCCCTTTCTGAAGTTGTGCCGGAAGAAGGTTAATGCACTTTATTTTGAAAGTTCCAGAAAAGTGTGTACCGGAGTTTTAATGTTGAAATCCATGGCTGTGGGTCCCAACATACCGAACAAATACAACGTTGTTTTATACCTGAACACATGCAGAATGTTTATATGCGGAACTAAGTGCACAATGCAACGTTCTGTAGCTCTAAAAGGTGACACCAAAACAAAACAGAGAGGACCTCCAGCTATCAATTAACAGTATTTGGGAACATTAAGGCTTCTCATGCAGCTACAGTGGAGTACAGTCAGCATATGCATTTTTTAACTTCAATAAGGTATGTGGCTCGCTCTGCACTTAAATTAATTACTGACCTCAACCAACTTCAAGCTGAATGTGAAAATTACTGGTACTGGAGAAAAATCAGCTGACATCCAAATGGCTACCTGTAGCTTTCAATCAGCCCAGACTCTGTACATGGTATAAAATGCAAGTCGGAGAAATCTCCGTTAATGAGAGGGGAGTCTCCTAACAGCTGCACATGCTGACCAAAGTAAAAAAACAACATACTTTTTTTTTTCTTCATTGGAAAGTGCCAAACAGTGACTTTAAAACCTGATTACATACCAAACCCTGATTATGTGTTTTCTGTTACACCCCTACTGTTAACCTACACTGACAGGCTGAGCAAAGAGAGCATTAATCAAAGAAGCAGTCAAAAGGCCCATGGTTACCTTAGAGGACCTGCAGAGATCCACAGCTCAGATGGGAAAATCTGATAAAATCTTATCTTGTTAAAAAAAAAAGGTCAGTAAAATACATAAATATTGTGGTTGAAATGTTAGAAAGCATTTACAGTTTAATACAATTATTTAAAAACCAATGTATATCAAGAGGAAAACAGCACATATTTAGCAATGCAGAGACTGCATTTAATTATTGTCAGAAACAGATTTATTGTTGACTTAGCCAGAGCCAAACTTTTGGGTGGTGACAAAAAATGAAGCTTTTGAATGTAACAACACACACTCACATACACCTGAAAACAATGACATTTTCTGAAAGGACCTTAAGTAGTGCTTTACCAAAGAAGCTGTCTTTGAAGAACGCACTTCAAAACACAACTCTGTACATGGTGGGATAAACTCTTGTTCTTATTCAAGCTACTTGCACTTTGAGGTCTGCTATGGAATGGGAACCAAAACAAGACTTCACACTAAATGGTGTATTCAAGTACAAGTCCTCTGCAACAGAACAGACAGGAAACAGAAAGAAAGCAAGTGTAGTTCTTATCCATGACAGGTTTAAGACAGGAAATCAAAGACTGAGCTTTGTCGGAAAAGAGAAACACTTATAAACACAAACAAAAATCTGATAAAACTCACAATCTGCTTCAGTAGGCTAAAATATATAATCATTAAGTATCAGAAATCCATCAGTCCCATAAATAAATGTAATCTCTAAGATAATAATTGATATTCATTCTGAAGGAGGAATTCTGTCCCAATCAGAAAGCTATCTCATCAGAAAATGTGTAGAAAGAATAAGGAGATCTTGCATTTGTATCATGTTATGGAAATTATTTTATTTAGTGCTCTAAAGTGTTCCAAAGTGCTGTGAAGTTTAATGCTGTGAAGTTTAATGGTTAAAACACATCCTGTAGGGTTGTGTCTGAGGCAGAGCAGATGGGTGCCCTCATGAATAACTTTGTTACATCTGACCTGGGAAGGGTCTAGGGCCATAAAGCAGAAACTCTTTTAAGTTGAGGTAACACCCACACACTGTTTAAATACTGTGTGTAAATTTTGATCGGGGCTCTGCTTCACTGACTTGTCCGTGACAGTGTCAGGATCTGTGCATTCTGTGTGTTGGTGCTGTTTTCTGTTTAAGGCTCTAGATTGCGTCCTAACCTGGAGGAGAGGTGACAGGTGCTTCCTATCTCCCTAATCACCACTGGAGGAAGATTTAAGGAGGAGGCTGCCAGCAACTCATTGCCAGAGTGTTGCCCTGAGTGGTAGAGCTTCAGCCGCATAATCTTTGTCTTGTTTTTGCCTAAGCCTTGCTCTATGCCAAGTATTATGTTTGCTACCTTGCAGAATTACTCAGACCTGACTTTGCCTTTGGAGGAAACTCTATTTGGATTGCTGACAAGCAGAAAAGAACGCACCGGCGTTGTGAATAAGATTCAAGTCTTCTGTTGCTTCTTTGGATTACTCCTGGCTGGCAGCCTCCTGGATTCCTTCGTTCCTCAGACCTCCTCTAACAAACCCTGTCCACCCTCCTCCGTCTGCAGCACCACTACTAAGGAACTCTGGACCTTCCAACATTCATCCATTACTGCTTTGGTCATCTCTGGTTTTCACGGATTTACAACCTCCTGGTCTCTCCTCCACCCCCTCTGGCGGATTCCTTCCTTTATCCCAGTAAGATTAGTTTCATATTCAGAAGTTTACTTTTGTATATATCACTGCTCATCATCTTACTTTACAGTTTGCATCCTGGTTCCGGTTCCCTATCTACCATCCCTACTTTGTAAATAAAAACCTTATTAAACTTGGTCTCCTGATTGTTTTCTGCATGTGGGTCAACGCAGTTAAAACTAATATGACAGACAGGGTCTCCAAACGCTGTATGTCTTTGAATAAAACTTATAAAGACAAAGACCAGTCTTCCTCTTTTCATTGAGTTTCTCTCCCACTTTGATAAGAAAAATTCCATTATAATTTGGCGTCACGAACAGGATCTGACGTGCCAGAGGAATCCGCAGGAGGGGACACGGACGCCTGGCCAGCCTGAATCTCAGTCCATCTCCATTTGACAAACTGGAGTCCTCTAGTGCCTGCCTGCAGCTTCTGCCTGATCGGATCCGAACTATTGTCTTCAAATGTATCTAGGTGAAAAGTTTCTCTGTATGATAAATTATATATTTTTTTTTTTATTACACATTAACCATCATCTCCTAACTAATTAGGTTCCGGAGTTGGGAGAAGGACATCGGCTGGGGGCCAGGTTACCCCGAGAAATACAGGGAGGTTCTTATTGGTGACAATAAGATAAAGCAAAACAAAGGGTTTTGCGGGTGGTTTTTAGCAATTTTCTACACCTTTTTATAAAGGAGAAAAGCCAGTGGGCAGACGTGCCGCTGAACGGGTAAAAATTGTTCTGGAATCAAAGGCATCAGGGGTGCCTCCTTCTCCAAACTCTGATTTATAAAATAATGAAAGAAAAAGGTGGGGATGATTGTGTTAAATGTGCTTTAATTTGGGAAGATAAGTTTGGTTTTCCACAGGGTGAAAGTTTGAGTGTAAATAAGTTAAATAGTTAAATAAAAATAGTTTAAAGTGAAACAGTTGATGGATGGAGATCGGAAAAATAAAAAACATAAGATTAAAAAGCACAAAGTGCAACAATTACGGGGTTAAAGAGTTAAAACTTTCCTGCAGGAAGTTTCGTTTGTCTTAAATACTGCAATCAGTTGGAAAAGAAGGTAAAAGTGACATTAGAGATGGGGAAAAGAAAGTTGTTTTAGAAAGGATTGGATGTTATTGAAGGAAATGACAGGCATGTGGACAATTGACTGACTGATAATTTTCTGTGTGCGAAATCTGAACCTATGCTAAACTTTTTTTTCTGTCTCACACACAAACACACACATATAGGGGTTTGAGTGCAACATCTGCGTTTTTTGAGTCTGGACTTTAAAAAAACCGCCCTTCCTATGGCTTTCCACCGGGGCGCTTCTTCAGCATGGGCCAGAAAGAGGGGGTCTGCTGCCTGCTTGCTGCAAATGACAGTGTGAGTTTCCACCAGAAAAAACTCAGAAGAAGTCTGGCCCCAAACCCACTGAGATGGACAACAATCCATGCTGTTTGCCAGAGCCAGAAAAGCAATACACTGGATTTATATTGAAAGCACATCTTATGCGGGCAGAAGAACAGACCTGAGCTAAATTCTTTCTCTGTAGAAGTCAAAGTGGACAAGGAAGGAGTGAATGTCCCACCAACACACCTGGAAAGGGCTTGGGTTTTTTTTTTGGACTGATAGAGGACTGTGTGCCATGACAGTTGAGCGATTGACAGAGCGATTAAGAAACTGATGGGGGTAACGTACAAACACACACCCATTTGCATAAATCTTTTCCCATTTTCTGCAACGAAGAACACTTATTAACCGCTGCTCATGTGACACGCTTGTTTGACGTTGAAAGATATAGCGGGTTACAATATTGTTTTAGGGTTAGAAAAGTATTTTCAAAAGTGTGATAACTTAGCTCATTTGATACTTTCCAGTTAGTTTTTTTAGAGAAGCAAGTTCTTTTTTGTCGTGGAATTTTCAGGGTCAATTATTCTAGTTATTAAAGGTATTTAAAAAGCAGAGAGAGTTACATTTCCAAAACTCAGCAGTAATCATGTGTTTCTATGTTATTCTCAGGACAGATCTCATGAAGGAAAATTTTTAAAACCTATCGCATGCATAACACCTGATGGGCTCTCCTTCATATTATTTTCTGTTGTCAGAGTTTGTATCCCATAAATCTAATGGGTAAAAACTACATTAAAACAGGCTTAGTTTTACTGCAGATGGTCCTTATACAGTCTCTGACACAGTACTTACAGTGGGGTGCAGTTTTTAAACGTTTGAGAGTAATTGGTTTAGTTAAACACATTTTCCTTGGCAAAACAAACCTTTAAAATTGGAATGGAAAAAATTGGGTTATTTTTGAAGGTAAGAAAGAATCTGATTGGACAGTGGTACCACACAAAAATTAAACTAATCTGATGTTCCCTAAAAGACTCTGCATAGAAAAGGGCCTTCGGAACTGTAGAATTATTTCCCACCACGGTACCAAATTTTCAAGCATGTTTTTGCCTTTATTTCAAAACAGATCTGGTTTTTGTTTTGTTTTTGGGCTTGGGGTTTTTTTTTTAGCATAATCTTTGTCTGAAGCTTCTTACGAACTGGGTTAGGAGCAAATATGATCTGAGGTAAATCAGTAGCTGTGAACTATTAATTTTAAATCTGATTATTGTCCAAGCAGAAATAATACACTAACAGGTCTGGGGATATTAAGACAATCCTTCAATTTCTGCAGAAAGCTAGCATTGTTGTTCAGTGCAGGAGTCCTCAACCTGTGGTTCCTGGACTCCTGAAGCCCGTGAGCCATAGATTTTGGGTCCATAAAATTATAATACTTCATTAAAGTTAGACCGATTACCTATTAAAAACAGATCTAAGCCAATGATGAGTTCCAGTCATTTTGGTGGCTTTGAAATGCAATAACACTCAAAATTTCTACTCTGGGGAACACAGATTGGGGCTGAAGAGTTTGTTTGGAGCCAAGGCTAGGATTTTTATAAGGAATAAGGACAAGTAAAATCCTTTATTTTAGGAAAAAAAATAAAAAGGTTCTCTCAAAACAAAGAGGATGGTCGGCTCAAACTACAGTCTCCTTGTAGGATTTTTAGGGGGTTTTTTAAAGATTAAAAAGAATACCTGGAGGACAAAGGTCACAAAGGTAATTAGATTACTAAGAAAATTAAATTTTGGAACTTTTTCGGCATTAGATAAATTAAAGAGGGTTCTAGTAATAATTTTCTCCCCCAACTCTCAAAAATTTAAAAAGCCCAAATTAAAGAAAATGATGTCTGTTCCCACATAGTGTTTCAAAAAGGAGAACAAAGTCCAGTTGGAGTCAAGCTTCTTATCTGAATTTCTGATTAAGTCTAACACTGCAGTTTTTTTTTTTGGGGTATGCTAAAAATGTCAATGCCGACTTAAATACTACTTTGCATTTAACCTGAGCGGAAATTCTTGAATACAGCTGGGATCAAATGAGCAAACAAAAAAGAATTATAACAATAACTCTCAGGATTGTAGCTATTATCATTACAGAGTTACAGTACAAAGAATTGGCAAAAGGGGTTTAGCATCAGTAAAATGGGTTTAGTTAAAAAAAAACTGTTGCTGTGCTTCTAAATGTTTGAGATCTCTTTGGACTATGTGCACTTATTTTAAAAAAAGGATCCTGAAGATAGTCATAAAAAAATGATCAATTACAGCATTGAAAATATGGCTGAGAAAACATTTTTGAAAAAAAGATTGTAAAAAAAATTTCTTTGAATTCTGAAGCTTCAAATTTGGCCATTGTTTGTCTTTGATGTTTTGTCTTTTTTGTTGGAATGAATGTTTGTTTATGTGTTGCATGACATAAAAACCATGTTTTTGAACAATGTTTCTAAAACCCCCGATTGAGTAAAACCTTGAGTTTTTAGGAGAGTTAAGAAGCAGCTTGTTTTCTGAGGTAGGTGCATGTTAAAGGTTTTGCAGTTTAAGTATACTAAAAATGGGTTGGAATGAAGAAAAAGTGGGTCCCCCCCAAGGCTGCCCACAAGGGTTAGTTTTTGCCTGACTCTGCCCACCTACCAAGGTTTGGTTCATGCCTTTGCTTCATGGAAACGCTCAGCACCTCCCTTCCTGAGTTTTAACACTGTTTAAGAGACAATAGAACAAAAAGGCTTGTAGTGATTGTTGCCTTATAACATATTTTTTGTATATAATTAAAGGATGTAGCATGACATTTTTGTTTAGTGTTTTTTTTTAAAAGGTAATGAAATAGTTTAAAAATAATTTGAAGAATTAGTTTTGCATGCAGAATCATTGGTGATTTATTAGATTGAAAGTTTTCCCTGGGGGCCCTAAGTTAGCTAGTTTTAAAAATATGCCAAAAAAAGGGAAAATTTTTTGATAAAGAATCTGAGTCATGATTTCATATTTTGGGGGGAATTTTTTTCAGATTAAATTTTTAGAGTTTATGTATCAAAATACATTAGATGTCCATTAATCTAATACTTATCTTCATACAAGACAAATCCGGATGATATGTGACTCATTTCTAAGTGAGACATTGATGTACTGCCACAACTGAAGTTTTCGTTTTGGTTAATGAAACTGAATGGCAGTTAGAAACATCTGGATTTTATTTTTTTTAGTTGCTTTGGTAATTGCATAGTGACACATAGTTTTGTCAGAATTCATTTTT
Organism: Crenichthys baileyi; assembly: GCA_036173005.1. NCBI lineage: Eukaryota > Metazoa > Chordata > Actinopteri > Cyprinodontiformes > Goodeidae > Crenichthys > Crenichthys baileyi. Next base: position 174,709 of record JAHHUM010001586.1, on the reverse strand, counting down.
TTGGTTTTTGTAACGATATTCTGGTTACTAGAAGTTTTTTTTAAATTTTTTCTGGATTGTCGCACGGTTTGACCCTGTGCCAAAAGAGGGGGAAGTCAGAATAAAGAATAAAAAACATGAGGTTACAAAAATTTTTAGCACTCATGGGAAAAAAGGGTAGCTCATACCTCCAGTGAGGACTTAGTGACAATGCGAAAGAGACGTTTTGCTTTTTATATAAATGGTGCATAGCCCCTAAGATCACATTCTGAAAACCTGTCTGAAAGTATGGTGTTGATTCTTTTTTGGGAAAATTTTACATCTCCACCGATTAGACATTTTTGAAATTTTCTTGGGGGATTCTGAAACATGGAAATAATGATTTAATCAGGCCTTCCTCAAAAAAAATATGTCACTTTTTTTAAACAGAATATTTGCTGATGATCACTGCTAGTATACTAGGTGGGGTCAGAAGATTAATTCTCTTTGATTTTGCTGGATTTTTTCGATGAAGTTCATGTAATAAAGCACCTAGGCTTGAGAATGGGACTTTGAATTAAAAATTAGCCAAGGGTTGTGAAGGCTCTGCTTAATGTTTTCATTTACGATTGAGACTTTTGAAGTGCTGTTTGACAGGTCTCCTAATTTGGGCATCGGGATATTGCCAAGATCTCTGCCTTCCACATCTTTGTGTGAAGAGAGGATGTTGTTTTACTGTCAAAACCTGTCCACTGTGCTTTTTCAAGTTTCACAGATTGTGAAGGCTGCATTACTGGAAACAGCCATTTTCAAACTCCACTCCTTGGTTCCAGGAGAACACACTTGAAGTCCAGATGCTGGAATGACCCATCCAGGATGTTAAAACACATCCTGGAGGGTTGTGTCTGAGGAAGAGCAGATGGGTGCCCTCATGAATAACTTTGTTACCTCTGACCTGGGAAGGGTCTAGGGCCATAAAGCACAAACTCTTTTAAGTTGAGGTAATACCCACACACTGTTTAAATACTGTGTGTAAATGTTGATCGGGGCTCTGCTTCACTGACTTGTCAGTGACAGGGTCTTCAAACGCTGTATGCCTTTGAATAAAACTTATAAAGATAAAGACCGGTCTTCCTCTTTTCATTGAGTTAATTTCTCTCCCACTTTGATAAGAAAAATTCCATTATATTTAAAAATAAGATCAGGCTATAAATTCTCTTGTGTTTCTTGAACGATCCTTGGCTTTTTTGCACCTAAAGCAAATCTATTTGCCCAGAGGTCGCTAGTAAAAAAAAAGGGTTATACAGGTCTCCTCCCAAGGTCTTTTGGACTTCGTTGTGTTTCTACACTTTTGAAATCCAAACCAGAATTGCTAGCAAGATAAAAAGGAAAATTGCAGGTAAAGCATGTCTCACCATTTTAATGTAAGAAAACAGTCAAGTGGGAATTTAAACAGTTAAATAAACATTCCAACCACTCTGTCTTTCTTTGGTAGTACTTTTTTCAGTGTTCTCTGAAGGACACTTTAAAATTGAGAGAAGTTAATGTCATAGAAATGCAGATAATAAACTAACCTGACTTGGTTACCAGAGAACACCAGAAAGTGGCATTGGGAAATCTGTCCTTGGGAGTAGGACTTTGATAAATACAAAGGTTTTCACTATGGTATTACAACAGGATTTGGACTCTTTCAGTTTGTTGCGCTTTAATTCACGTAAAGAAAAATTAAGAAAATTTTCTGGTCCATTGGCGCCATACATTAGTTCGATGATGTGATTTAATCATGTATTTCATGTTTACTCAAAAACAAAAACAATTTTTAAGAAATGTCAATAAAGTCAGAATTCGGAGTAGGAAGGTCAGGGGTTTCCCACGAAACCTGACCTCAAAATCTGGCATGAGTGTCTTGTATATTAATCCTAACAATATCTGCTATGAAAGGAGTTTATTTGCACCTTTGAAGATTTGTGACTCATTAAGTAATTCCCAAAGAGTACCATAAAACTTTCAAACTGTTTCTAAATTGCAAAACCCTGAGATGTACATAGTTTTTAGCTTGCACTGCTAAATGTAGCCTGGTCACTGAGAATATCGAACAGCAAATCCTTCTGGTTTTCCAACTTCGAATTGTAAGTAAGTTGGGTTAGATGTCATTCCCAGACTCAAGGTCAAATCTCAGAAATTGGAAGACAGGACAGATAGCAACCATTACTTTGTTCTAGTTCACTGTTTACCTTATGATGAGGTAAACCTTCTGCTGTTGGTACCTATTAGTGCTACATCACAGTTAAATTGGTCTTCGAAATATCACCATAATTTGGGTAAGATGAATTCCTTAAACATACCACAACCACACTTCAACTTGATACTCCAGGTGATACTTTCTCCTACTAAATATTTTGTAGGTTTTGATGCAAATGGGTAATAAATCACAGAAATACTATTTGAATGTGTTTAAAATGGTGACTCTAGCTACATAAAAAACAGAACTTAAAATATAGTGATTACAAGTACCCAATATTGATTAAAAGTGTGAAAGAAAAAGGGCTAGAGGCAGCCAATGTTGCTAGCTTAATTCTTATTTTACATGGTGTTTTTGGGAAATAAAAGGAGTCAGCTTAGTATCTGCCTGGTTGAGCTTTGTGGAATTTCCAAGAAAATTGGAGAAATGACTTGAATAGAGCTTAAACCCATGCTGTGTCTTTAATAACGATTGTCACTTACAGGAAATCACAGAGACAGGCGTAGAGAAAGCTATTCGAGGAAGTCGATGATTTTTTTTAAACAGTTAATCACACAACTCTCTTAAAGATGTAGAAGAAATACTTATGTTTAGGAAGGAACAACAGCAATGTTAAATTAAAGCATTATGAATAAATGTAAAATCAAATGCACTATGTTATGAATAAATTCAAGAGACAAGTGGTGAATAAATATAATCTAAAGTACTTGGTCAAACAGATTGTAAAACACAATAAATTTCAGACAAACATAACCAGAGTAAATATAAAAAGCAGTTCTCAAAGGATGTTTTCATTTATTAAAGGTAAAAAAAGCTATCCAAACCAGCCTGGCCCTGTGTGAGAAAGCATTTGCTCCCCTTCTTAAATAAAGAATTGACAGTGATTAACTGCAATTTCACTAGCTACTTCTAGGCCCTTTTACTGTGTGACCTGTTTGAATCAAAAAAAAAAAAAAAATCTCTGACATTGGACCTGTCTGACGACATCTATTAGGCTAAAATATCACAAGAAGCAACATATCATGCCCCAAGCTAAAGAAACTCAAGAATAGATGAGAAACAAATGTATTGACATCTAATAGTCTGGAAAGGGGTTACAGCAATGATACTAATAAGGAGACGGTGTAGAAATGGCATTTATGGGACTTTCTTACGTTTATCACAACATAATGATGATTCCTAAGACTTTAGGGTAACAATTCAGTGATTTGACAGAAGAAAACTGTGGAAATTTTTGAACGTGCTCATCCTGTTATATGTGATCTAGGGCTGTTTTGCTATTTAAGACCAGGACAATTTGCAGGAATTAACGGAACCATATATTTTGCTCTCCAACAGAAAATCCTGAAGGAGAATGTCAAGCAATCCGTTTGTGACCTTGAGCTTAAGCACACTTTGGTTTTGCAGCAGTATAATGACCTGAAGCACAGAAGCAAGTCCACCTCTAAATGGTTAAAAATTTGTTTTTTTCAGAGTGGCCTAGTCAAAGTATGAACTTTAGTAGGATCAGGATGTTGTACTGACCATAAACAGGCTGTTCATACTCATAAAACCCTCCAACCTGGCTGAAAAATGGACCAAAATGCTTTCACGGTGATACTGTTTCATTGCATGGTATAATCTTATATAGAGATAATTGTATACATTGAGTGCTTTGCAAGAGTATGTATGCCCCTTGAGCTTCTTCTCATTCTATTGTGTTTTATTGTAATATATACAAAAAGCACATACTTGTGAATTGGGTGACAGCGTTACATATGGATAAAAAAAAAAGAGAACAGTTTTGTGGAGTGCATGACTAACAGTTGTCCTGTCCACCTGAGCTGTGGATCGTTGCAGCTTGTCCAGAGTTACCATGGAACTATTGGTAGAAAGGTGGACTAACTAATAGTGAACTGTTGTGCAACATTTTATTTAGTTGCAACTGTGAAAGGAACTGAATACAAATGTTTGCCCTTTTAGAGTTTAGTAAAAATAAAAGTTTATCACATAAAATAAAACACAATGTATAAAAAGGTAAAAAGCCATTAATACTTTTTCAGGGCACCGTAAAGGCAGTCATACAAACACATAAACATTCTTGAGCAAACAGCACCTGGCTTGTCCTGGAGCTGGTATAGCACTGACTGACAAGAGTTTTCCACCTTGGGAATATCTCTGTGGAGTCCTCAGTGGTGATGATTGAAAAGACACTCAGATTCCACCGACCTGCAAAGGCTCTGTTGTTTTCCTTCTGATTCATTATACCTCTATTCCCACAGCAGGCTGTACGTGCTCTGCTTACAGACATTCAAATGCAAAATGCTCAGTGTAAAGTCCTAAACTCGTGGCGTGTCTACCTTAAGAGAATGGCAAAGAATATGTAAATGTATTTGATTCCTTCTGTAGGGACTGTGGAGTACCCTAAAGTGAAATCATCAGAGGGTATGTGTGTGAATTTGGTGGAATAATGAATGAATAGAATTGGTGATGGTGTTCGATTGAGAAAAACCCAGCGTATAGACAGAATATGTTTAACGTACCGTGAGTACTTAGCTCCCCTGATTTGGTGATAAACCACATTTATATGTTCAACATTCAGCTCTGAGAAAGATCAGTGGCCACACTCTTTTTGCATCTGGGTTGGGGAAATAATTGAGGAGCCCCTCATGCTCCATTACAGATGAACACTGGCCAAGACTGGAAAACCCCAGATTTACAGCGCCGCTCTTAGTAGAGTATAAATGAAAGCAGCGGGGTGAAAAACATCCTCTTTTAAAATGCTGCTGCTTTAACAGCACTGAACTTTTTCTACACTGTTCTACTTCATAGAGGTTATGTGACATTTATTTTTATTTGCAGCCAAAATCAAAGAAGCTTGATTTCAAAGAGTCCCAAACTGGCGTGTTTTCTGCTATCCCAATCGAAAAAATAAAATGTTGGCCTGTTTACCAAGTTCTTTGTCAAGATTAACTTCCTACTCTGTAAATTCACACATATTCATATTTAATAAGGGCTTTCTTATAAACATATTACAAAATTAAATCACTATCATCTTTAAAATAATGTCCTTTGGTCCCAAAAACCTACAATGATTTGGTAGTTAAATCTCAAGTTGTAGTGCCTCAACTAGTAGACCAGTGAGCTACAATAAAGTATATTATAGTTTCAAATATTGACACATAATGTTACTAGTGTCTTTATAGGTACTCCGGTTTAATGTTGTTGAAACAACTTGCTAAAGTTCAATCCAAGCATCAGCATGGGGATTGTACTGTCTTTTAATGTTTCTTGGTTGTCGGTGCCAGGCGGGCTTTCATAGTTTCAGAAACTGTTGATCTGCTGGGTTTTTCATGAGGAACCATCTTTTGGGTTTACACAGAGTAGTCCAAAAGGACAGACTGATTCATGATGATAAAAACAACAGTAGCTCAAATATCCACCACTTTACTGTAAAGTTATGTATAATACCATCTCTTAATGCAAAATAGGGGTTGGCAATATGAAATTAAAATTTTATCACTGTATTTTATGTTATTTATTGAGTGTTTATTGTGGTATTTATGATAAAACTGATGAACTGATGAGAACTGTATACAGCTTCTTTGCCGTCTTTCTTAGTTAACTGCATGCTCTTGACTGCTTGTCACAGGAATTATAGTCCCACAAACACTAATAGTGCTCTTAAAAAACACCCATTTTTAAATAGGCTTCTTCAGGACACCAGTGACATAAAGAAGTGTGATTTTTATCATTAAACTGAAAACAGCAACTGCATGTAATTACACTTTGGACTTGATTAATATTTATTGATTCTCTCATTGTCATGATCCTGGTGCATGTGAGCTTGTAGTGTGAGCATGTCTACTTTTCTGAACAGAGGATTTCTGTTGGAGGGCGTGGCTGCTAGCGTCAGACTGCACACCTGTCGGCAGTCCTCTCATCAGGCAGTTTGGAGATTTAAGGAGCTGTGAGATGACCTGTCTTGGCCTGATGCTCAGCCTACCTGGGAGAGACCAGATATTTCTTGAGTCTTTTTGACCAATCTTGGAAGTGTAGTTTTTTAATGTTTTTTGTCATCACCACTCTGAGCTCCTCACCTGTGCCTCCCATGTTGCCGACCTCTCATTGGTTACTGCATCATCTCTGGATCTGGCTCTTACAAAATCCTCCAAGACAGACATCTCAAAGAAATCCGCGATGGTCACCATAAGCAGCTCCTACTTTTCCTTCAGTTCTCGGCCTGCCCAGTCTTCGACGCTCTCTGTTTAGTTCCCACTTGGATCACGGTTCTAGTGTGGAGAGAAATTTGTTCCAATATTACTACAAGCAGAAAATGCTTTTCAAAAATGAAACTTCATAAAAAAATAAAAATAAACTGAACTGGTTGTTTGCTGTAAATAATTCTCAATAATAATAATAATAATAATTTTCAAACATTAATTGAAATCTAATGTTGTCAGGATAAATTAAAATCGATTAAATTCAAAAATACTTTTTTCATCCCAAAAGGGAAAATAAATGTTGTTGTAGCTCATATTATAAATGTTTCTTCGAAGATCCGTTGTAGATGCTGATGGCTGTGAGCAGGAAGGATCTCCTGTAGCGGTCTGTGTTACAGCAGATCTGAAGAAGCCTCTGATTGAAGACTGCTGTTGCACAACAGTATTTAACACCGAGGTATTTATACTCCTCCACCACCTCTACTTCGTCTTCGATTGAAATAGTGTTTGACCTATTCTTGTTTCTCTTAAAATCTACAGTCATCTTCTTTGTTTTAAAAAGTAACATTTGAGCTTTTGAAATATTAAACAGCTGCTCCCGGTTGAAAAAAAAATATCCTTGTTGCTATGGTGATGCATCATAGCAAATGTGCAAAAGCGAAACAGCATCAGCAAAAATCCATCCAGCTTTCAACACTAGAGAGGATAATCGTCCAAAAAAAATAACAATTATCCACTACAAGAGAAATTTGAGTTCTTAAAATTAATTAATCAGAATGAGATGTATCAGAGCTCCTCCAACCTGCTGCCACCTTTACCGGTGCAATTCTAGAATTATTACCATGAAGAGATTAACAAATGATAAATGCACAGCACTTCCAACTTTAAAGCGGATGTGCTACAGCAGCACAACAGCACTCCTTTCAGCTGAAAACAGGTAACTGAGGACAAAATTTCCTAGCATTGGAAATAAACACATGGGAAAACTTGTTTGGTCAACGAGTTTATGAACTGCAATATTCTGATTGTAAGGTCATATTTTGGAGTAAATATGAAAGATGAAAGTGTAAGTCCAACCTGCCATGGCTTAACAGGTCAGGCTGCTAGTGGTGTTGTAATGCTGTAGGGGACATTTTCTTGGTACACTCTCGGCTCTTTGTTACCAATTAAGGGTAGTTTGAACTGCCACAGCCTGCATGCTGTTGCTGACTCCAACCAGACTTTACCTTTGGGATGTGGTAGAACAACAAATTGCCAAGATGTGCAGGAAACAAATTTGCAAATGTTAATATGGACCAAAATCTAAGAGCAATGCCACTGACACATTGTTGAATTTGTGCCATGAAGAATTTAAGCAGTTCTGAAGGCAAAATGGGGTTCAACACAATGCAAGCAAGGAATACCAAATAGAGTTGCTAGTGAGGGTGTGCCTAACTGTTTATTTGAAATTAAACTTTCAATATCATTAGCAGTCTAAGAGTTAAAAGATGTCATGCACATGCTGCTAAATATGCAAGAACTTACATGGTATATTCAAATTCAAGCAAACCCTATTCAGTTCCATTTGTTTATATTGGAAATCTGTTTATAATCTATGAGAGTCGATGGTGTACCAGCTTATTGAAGGGGAGTTCCATTTGTAGTGCAATATTTTAATCATCACTTCGGATGACTTCAAATTGAAAGCTCAGAGGATGCGTTAAGTGTAGAATAAATTAGATTCAATTTGGTTTTATGCATGTAGACCTTTGGAACCCAACATGGTAATACATTTTCTAAATTTATACACAAGTGAAACCAAAGAAAGATGGAACGGGTGTGAAAAAATCCAAACGTTATTTACCCCTGCAGACCCCTTGTTTTGTGTTGAACACCCCACAATGGTGTTTCTTTCATTTGTGTCTAATATACCACACTGGAAAAGCTCATATGACTAATATTTCAGGGTGGTGACTAAATTGCATTGTCATTTAGATTTCTTTCCATTCAGTTGTACTCATTAGGAGGACACATTACCTTTTTCCCACTTCACTGATGGGGGTCACAATTTCTCTCTGAATGAAATTCTTATCTTGTTTTTCCATTGCCAACTCGATTAACTTGCTGCACAAACAACATTTTTCAGTGCAGATGATTAGTTGCGCAAGTGTCGACTTTCATTTATGGCAAAGAAGAAAATTAACTTCATGAACATGCATACAGTTTTGTGATGAGGCAGATTTATAAGAGAGAGCTATGCATATGCAAAGCCATATAAATCTGAAGAAATTAATGAGCACTTTGGCCTTTGTGTAAACAAATAGTTTATGACATGAACCTACATGAGTTTTATTTATCTAGACACTGCAGTCTTATTAACATCAAATAAAGAGATTTTGATTAAAAAAACAAATTTTTTGTATCGGTATTTATTTCAACTTTTAAAAAAACTTAAACCTTTTAAATTAAACTTTAAACCAAGCTGTTTTTATACATCCATTTTTGGTACCCGCCTAATCTTCTTCAGAGGGGTAGGTGGCTGGTGCAAAGAGTTGGGGGACCAATGGACAAGTCACCTTCCCACTGCGGGGCAACAAAGGGAACACATGAGACACGGAGTATTTTTTGGAATATGGAGAATTTGGGGTACCCAAGAATACTAAAACATACACTGGGAAAGCATACATTTTTGATTGAAAGAATCCCCGATTTTTTTTTTTCTGTGAAGCAGGAGTGCTATCAAGTGTACACTTTTTTAAAGCTTGTAAAGGTTTTTTAAACCTGTGGTGGTGCCCATTGTCCAAACCTAGCGGGTTCCTTTTCTGTGGTTCCCCGAATTTTGGGTTCATTATGAAAAAAAGCATCTGAAAAGGGGATGTCTCCCTAGACTGATATTTATGAATGACCAAAGGCAAAATAGAAAACAAGGCTGTTCAAATATGAAAAAAAATGTTTTGTGAAAGGTTGGCACACCAAATGATTTTTTTTTTTAAAGTTACCTCTCGCTAAGACTCCAGATTAACACTCAAATCCATTCATTTACTTAAAGTTGTTGAAGTTCCAATAAAATCCCATGAAAAAGATGGGTTTCTTTAGATTATTACACAAAAATATGTTCCAATTTCTACAACAAATAGTTTATGACATGAACCTACATGAGTTTTATTTATCTAGACACTGCAGTCTTATTAACATCAAATAAAGAGATTTTGATTAAAAAAACAAACTTTTATCTGTATCTGTGTATTTATTTCAACTTTTAAATTAAACTTAAACCTTTTAAATTAAACTTAAACCCTAGCTGTTTTTTATACATCCATTTTTGGTACCAGCCTAATCTTCTTCAGAGGGGTAGGTGGCTGGTGCAAAGAGTTGGGGTACCAATGGACAAGTCACCTTCCCACTGCGGGGCTAACAAAGGGACACATGAGACACGGAGTATTTTTTTTGGAATGTATGGAGAATGTGGAGTACCCAAAGAATACTCACACATACACTGGGAAAGCATACATTTTTTGTATAGAAAGAATCCAGATTTTTTTTTGCTGTGAAGCAGGAGTGCTATCAAGTGTACACTTTTTTCTAAAGCTTGAAGTTGTTTGAAACATGTGGTGGTGCCCATTGTCCAAACCTAGCGGGGTTCCTTTTCTGTGGTTCCTTGAATTTGGCTTCATTTATGAAAACTAGCATCTGAATGGGGCATGTCTCCCTAGACTCATTATTTATGAATGACCAAAGGCAAATAGAAAACAAGGCTGTTCAAATATGAAGAAACTGTTTTGTGAAAGGTTTGGCACACCAAATGATTTTATTTTTTTAAAGTTACCTCTCGCTAAGACTCCAGATTAACACTCAAATCCATTCATTTACTTAAAGTTGTTGAAGTTCCAATAAAATCCCATGAAAAAGATGGGTTTCTTTAGATTATTACACAAAAATATGTTCCAATTTCTACGGAAGCAGCATCCACTAACATATTTAAGAGGCTTTCATCCTACAAAGCCTAGTATTATCACATTTGCCTTAATATATTTTCTCTCATATCCCTGTGTCATTAGTTGAAGACTTAGTAATAAGCTGTGCGATATATCCCCTGTAGTCACCAAACTTGGCATGCAAATGAGAAATGGCACTAGGGGTGGTGGTTCTGTGCGTTTGAATTTATCGGAACTGATCAGAAACACAATTATGCCTTGCTCGCTCATAATAAACCACAGTTAAGTGGGTTGGAGAATTCATTTATTTACATTAACTCTGTCGTCGTTTGACAGTAATAGATGCCTTTCATTAATGAATGAATGATTTTGCCTGTCCCAGCTCTCTTGTTCTGGGCTCTTTTGAAGAAGAAGGGGAGGCTAGTGGGAGGGGAAAAAGGGAAAACAATTGATTAATGAAAACTTTTAGAGAGATTGTATTGAGCGATTTGCCAAGGAACAAATAACTAGTAGAAATTCAAAGCTTGTTGCCTTCCTACTTTGCTCTTTTGTTTGTTCAACACACACAACAGTACCCTTGTTTTTTTTGCTGATTTACCAACACAAGCAACATAAGGAAGAAAGAAACTCCTTTTGGGAGTCTATTTGAAAGTAATTTCCATGCTGAATATATACAATTACTCAACTCTACTAAATTCAAAAATTCTTTATTATTCACAAAGGAAAATTAAATGTTGTTCTAGCTTATATTATGCAGGTTTCTTCAAAGAGCCATTGTTGATGCTGATGGCTGTGGGCAGGAAGGATCTCCTGTAGCGGTCTGTCTTACAGCAGATCTGAAGAAGCTTCTGACTGAAGACACTCTGTTGTTGTACAACAGTCTCACGAAGAGGATGCTCAGGGTTCTCCATAAAGTTTTTCATTTTATGAAAAATCCACTGATCTCCTTTATTGGTTTATGAATGTTTCAGACAAAATGTGAAAAGGTAACTGAAAGTATGATGCTTTGAAAAAGTAGCTTTTTTAACACTTTGTCACATTGATACCACAGACATATATGTAATAGACCAACAAAAAGTGCATAATTGGTTGGTGGAAAGAAAAGGACATTAATTTAATAAGCAGTCAAGAGAAAAGGGTAACTCAGCACCTCATCTCAGGTGGGAGAATCTGTTGACAGATTATGTTGTCTGTTGTTTGTCAAATCTATGGACCCGACACAGCAAACATATTGAAGAAGGTAAAAAGAAAATTAGCACTTGTGCAGAAATAGTTTGGTTTGGCTATAAATCTCTTAATGAATGTTAAGGGAATTTATTAATAAAGTGATTTAATCAAAATTAACAAGTTGGGGCACCACCTGATTATCAGGAATCTATAGCCAAACAGCTCTCAGTCTCTGTGAGTTATTGTTCTATGGATGCCTGGAAAGGTTTGGATGAAACACACACATTCAGATTTAACTAAACTACTAAGTAAAAAAGGAAAGGAAAAATAAGAAAACTAATAAACTTATAAAACTAAAGACTACCAATGGTAAAAAGGGACAAAGAAGAACTGAAACAAATGAAACAATAATAGCTAATAAAATAGCAATGCAGTATCATATTTGTAATAAGAACCTGGAAATGAGGCCAAGTAAGAACAAAAGCTAACAAAGACAATTGCTGGATGTTCAAACAACCAGTACACTCTTGCCTGTTTCGGGATTTCAGAGAGGTCCCTGACCTACATCAGCGCTGTATTGGTGTGAAAGTTCAATCTCCCTCATGTGGCTGAGGTGAACCTAAACACAATGTGCCTAACATATTGGTCAGCTGCACTCTGAACGTCAGTCAGTCCAGTCAGTCATTTTCTACCGCTTATTCCATAGTGGGTCGCGGGGTAAATGGTGCCTATCTCCAGCAGTCTATAGGCGAGAGGTGGGGTACACCCTGGACAGGTCGCCAGTCCATCGCAGGGCCACTCTGAACGTAATTGATCAAATTTTTTTTCGACAGGAAGACAGGGTAAAGGAGAACCCTCTTGTCCAGACAGGATGTTCTTCTCTGGATACACAATGGATTCTTGGCAGCAGTGGAAGATTGTGTGCCTGACTACAATGTCGGTCGCGGAGGTAGAAAATGTGTACATATTTGGACTTTTGATAAATGGATTTCTGCTTTTTGGAGTTGGTGGTTACCTGACTTATCGAGTGATTTGCAAAACGTGGGCGGCTGTTCAAAGCGTTCCAAAGCTGCCTGCGATGTTGGATGGAGTCTGTAGAGCAGAATCGCAAGCTGGACACGATTCTTGAACAGAATCACAGCCTGGCAGCGGTTGGACTCAGAGGTTAAAGGATATAATCTTGGAGAAGTTGTACGCTCCAGATCTGCGGAAAATACCAGAAATTTGGCTATTTGGATTCACAATTGAGACATACCAGTAAAACTTAAGGTTGTAGGAAATTCACAATTGCCTGAACCACAACATTTATTGTTTTTCTAAATCTGTCGCCCCAATGTGGCCTTGGCAACTTCTGCTAACTGGCTATCGAACATATAAACACGACGCTCTTCCCCAGCACTCCCCTAGCAGCTGTGTGCTGATAGGACTATGCGGCCGATTGATAAAACTTCCACCTCTCTTCTCAAGGACAATGGTTCTTCTATCAGTGTTGACAGTCTTATTCTTGCAAACACACTCAGACCTATATATTCGCACCCTCAAGATTCCACCGTACCCTTGCTAAATCTTTACTTATGTGTGTGTTGCTTACCCTTGCTGAGGTTTTTTGTACTACTTCAGACTGTATTCTGCTCAGAATACAGTCTGAAATATGATTTTTTCCCCTCCTATCTTACTTTACCAAAATCTGTGAGTTTATTACTTTTCATAGATTTTCAGATTTCTCAGAAGGATTACCAGCAAAAGCAAATATTATTAGTATTTGAAAATTTGACTACAGCTGTTTTTAAACCAATGGCCAGATATTTTTAGATGTCTTAGAAGGATTGTATTACAACAATTTCATACCAGTGAAAGCCAAACATTATTAGTATTTAAAAGGTTTGGACCTACCAGTGACCCAGCTTCTCTAGTTAGACTTCAGTGAGTGCCCATGACTGTTACTATTTGAATGATGGGACCACAGCTGCCTCTTACCAGCAACCTCAAGGATTAATATGATCATTTTTCTTTTAGCACAGGATGAATTCCTTACCACAGAGGACTTAATGAGCTAATTACCTCTATTAGAAAGATTGGATTAGAACCAGTTCTTACCGGTAAACCCCTGAGGATTATTAATGTCAATTGATTTGTTTTTCTGTGTTTGATTTTCTGTATCATTGTAATGTTTTTCCATGTGTACAGCGCTTTGAGTGCCTTGTTGCTGAAAAGTGCTATAGAAATAAACTTGACTTGACTTGACTTGACTAACACTTCGTAAAATATGGTAGTGGCAGCATCTTGCTGTGGGGATGCTTTATTTCATCACAAACAGGGAAATTGATCAAATCTGATGCCAAGACTGTTGGAGCTGCAAAGAATGGGCAAAACATTCAGTTTCAAGCGGTACAAAACTTTTAAAGAAATACCCAAAAGACTTGGGGTTGACTACATATGCATGCCATACTTCTAATATCTGTAAAAACAAACTGAAATTCAGCTATCATGACCATATCACTTCCCAATGTGTGATGGTTTCTTGCAAACAATCCTAATGAAATTTCAGTTAGTCATTTTCTATACTGCTTCTTCCATAGTGGGTCACAAGGAAGCTGGTGCCTATCTCCAGCAGTAGGCAGGCTACACCCTGGACAGGTTGCCAGTCCATCGCAGGGAAACACACAAACAACCATGCACACACTCATTCACACACCTTAGGGCTATTTAGAGAGACCAGTTACCCATGCCTGTTAAGGCATGTCTTTGTGGGAGGAAGCCGGAGTACCCGGTGAGAACCCACACATGCACAGGGAGAACATGCAAACTCCTTGCAGAAAGACCCTTGGCCAGGAGTCGAACCCAGGACCTTCTTGCTGCAAGACAACAGTACTACCAACTGCCTCACCGTGCAGCCTCCCTAATGAAATGTGTTTAGGTTAATAGTTGTACACTGACAAAATTTGAAAATGTTTAAGGGGCAGCAATACTTTTGCATTCAAAGCTGAGTTTTTTCGTGTGTATGTTATGGCCAGTAACCTCAGTCACCCATTCTTCTCTCTCTTGGCCTGCCATTACAGACAGATGCTGACTTATCCAGGCACAGTGCCGCCACACTGGCTGCCCCTTCGTCGGCTCCAATCTCCGATTTGGATTAAAACATAATTGGGATTCATGAATCATTAGCACACAGACCCGTCAACTTGATGCACTACCGCTCTTGTGTATTTATTAAAAGGCCTTTCAGGTCTGGATGTGGGCTGCGCTCTACATATGGATCTGAGAGACTGGGTGGGCTTGAATGCTGCATGAAGTATATCAGTAAATTGGAAATTCATGCCACAAGGTAAAATAAACTTTGACATTGCCATATGAAATACTGCAAAACTGTTTGAGCTCATATACTGATTATTTAGGTTTAAAAGCTCATAGATGGTGCATAATGTTTGATGTGATGGTTTTAGTGTCATATCCACATAGCGGTGTGGTTGGTGTGTGTGTGTGTGTGTGTGTGTGTGTGTGTGTGTGCCTCTACCTTCTGACCGGCAGGTATGTCCTCACAGCTGGTGTTCTGGGGTTAAGCACGCAACCCATGTATAGAGGCTACAGTCCTTGAAGCGGCTGTCCGGGGTTCGAGTCATGGACCTGAGACCTTTGCCGAATGTCTTCCCCTATTTCCTGTCTGCCTACTGTTGGAGAACTCGCCTCAAGATCCCTTTTGTGAATCTCCTCACTGCTCCTCAGACTGCTCCCCTGGCATGCTGTTTGGACTCCTCCAAATCCAACCAACATTACTGACCTGCCTGTCTACCTGGAAACAAAATTCATTAATTTCTTTGTGTCAATAAGCCGTTCAAACCTTTTATTGCTGTCTGTAATAGTTGCCAAAATGAGTGTCTCAAACAGCACAAATGTACCATTTGTCATGTTGAAACAATAGGATATGACAAGAACAATAGGATGTGACAAGGATTTGTTTTTGATACACATTGATATATTAAAAAGAAAATATTGAGTCCAAATTGTATGCAGCTTGACTTTAAGCATAATGTTTAGCGGGGTGAAATCTGTTCGTTCGACTGTATATGCCTGGAGCAAAAACTGTTCATCTACCTTTAAACTCCTGCAAATTTTTTCCTCCTTTGCATAATATCTTGTTACTCCAAAAAGTATGGATTTCATAATTTCAAGGATCACAAAGTTATCTTAACAGCAAGTGTTATGTTGCCATTTGGGAAAATTAATGACGTGGTAAATTAGCATTAAAGCAAGTCACTGCAATGTGACAAAGCCTGATGTCAAAATGTAATATTTGCATAAAATTACAGGTAAAAATGCTCATGGCACTCTTACTACTGGTCTGAGAAGATGATATTTACAAATTGTGTCAAGAATATAACATTTACCCTCAGTTGCTTCAGTGTGTCAAATTGTTATTTATCAGCTTTCCTATATTTTTTTATGTCACACGTTTCAGATCAAACATGTTTTAATAGCAAAGATAACTAGACTAAATACTGAAAGCCGTTGAAATTATGATTTAGTTTGCTGCAATCAAGCCCGAGAGCTGATACTTGGAATCAGATCAGAACAA
Source organism: Crenichthys baileyi (assembly GCA_036173005.1). Taxonomy (NCBI): domain Eukaryota; kingdom Metazoa; phylum Chordata; class Actinopteri; order Cyprinodontiformes; family Goodeidae; genus Crenichthys; species Crenichthys baileyi. Next base: position 158,653 of record JAHHUM010001586.1, on the reverse strand, counting down.
CCCCATATAAGCCCTGGTGCACATACTCTCTGGGATGAAATTGGCGATTTTGATTAAAGCTAGGGACGCCTGATTAGCGATCACAGATTACAGCATTGTGTGTCAAACCAACTAAAGCCAACTGAACGCATCAAACGCTCACACAAATTTTTACTAATTTGCCAAGTTTCTAATACCTACTGGAACCACCAGAGGGAGTTATTTTTACATAATGTCAGAGGAGCCTTTACCCGTGACTAACATGATAGTGAAAAAGGTTCCATTTTCTTTTTTTTTCAACAGTTTATTGAACTAAACTTCAAATGGAGTTTACCAGAATCTAAAACAAAGTAAAAACAATGTATGGATTATACATTTTTGTATAAAATTAGCTACTTACATCTCGATAATTGTAAAGATCTTACCTTTATGCATCAACAATTGTGAAAATGAATCCCAAAAAGGCAGTCAAATCTATTATTTTTAATGATCTGAGTGTTTAGGTTACTGAAACAGAAGATAAAGTCATGACAGAAGCATATTTTTCATGTTTTCATACATTTAGCTGAGATCGAAAAAAAATCAAAAATAAATAGTTGTAATTTTTTGGGTTGGTTTTATTTGAGGACAAAACATTTAACAAATGCACAAACACATAGCAGAAAAAATGTTCAGTAACATCCCGTGATGCATTTGTGGTTTTATGATTCTTGTAGTTGTTTTATTGTGTGTAATTATCCACAAAGCACGAACATGACACTATAGCTGGTATTCAGAGGCATGGAGTTGCACAGGAATTATACGGCAATCTGGTCACAGCCTTGCTGGAATATTTTCAACATATTTTCAAGTTATATGATATTGATCACTGACCTTTTCTTTTGGCGCTCCTCAATGTTAAACAGCCTAATTCTCCACACTTCAGTATCCTGCAAAATCATGTTCTGGAGAGGTTATGTATGAGTAGAATGTAGAATAGATCTGAACTTGTTTTATATTCATTATTTTGCTCTTCTTCATCATTCCAGAATCTGTACCAAACTACAGCCTATTTCAAATTGTTCCAGTCCATAAAACAAACTATTTTAAAGCCCATTGTGTTTCCTAGTTAGATTGTTTTTCAGGAGGTGATTATACAGTTAAACCCAAAAATGTTCATTTAGGTTTAAAATTATTTTCATTCAACTTTAAGTTTGTTTTTGGTAGGAAATGAGACAAGGATCTCTCCAAAGATAACAAAGCAATCTTAAACGGAGTGCAAGTTTGGAAAAACCTTATTCATCGTTTTTTTTATTTTACTTTTTTAAAGAAGGTGACATGTTTAAAATAATATTTAATGGAAAAACTTTTATTGGCATTGCTGGAGTCAAACCCTTCTTATGTTTCCTGACCAACTGTTTGCATGTTTCCACTGGTATTTTGACAATTTATCTTTGGTGCTCAATGTTTGAGATTGGCCTCCTTGCCATGACCTAATCTTTAGCTCTTTCCACAGATTATCTGGTTCAATTCTCCATCCTTGCCACTTCAAAATGTAAGTTTTGCTCCCAGTCAAAAGAAACAAGTTAGTCAAATCAAAATACTACTTTATACCCCAGCTAGACCATGGGTATGAATAATTGTGGATTAACCCTTCTGTAGTTTTAGCTTTCTGTTACTATCCGTGGTGTTTGGGGTCAGTTTAGACAAACAAACAAAAAATATCATAACTTTTAGTTACTTTGTTAGGCTTCATTTTCTATCACGTGTTTTGTTTTTCAGTGTGGTGTCCTGTGACATAACAATAATAAAAAGTAAAATTAACCTCAACAAAATATCAGAAATGAAACACTGGTTATTATCACTGTCGGGCATGTTACTTAAAAAAATTAATTATTTATAGTTACTAGTTACTTCTCCCAAACAGTAACTGGTTTAGTAACTGAGTTACGCCACTATAAAAGTAACTAGTTAACAGGACAAGGAACTATTGCTTTACTTTTTTTTTAAGTTTAAATATGTCTATGAATTTAGATTTTTTTTTCTAAGGTTTCACAAGCCAATTGCATAGGTGGACTTATATAGACAAGTACTTACATTAAACGTTTAATACTTTACTTCACATGTACTTCTTGCATTTGACCTAAAGGAGAATAAAGTAGTGTCTGTACTTCCACTTTCTTTCCAGACCTGCCATTGTGGGAGCTTATATCTGCTAGTTTGCCTGAGTAGGGCTGCAATGTGAGTTTGTGGTTTTTGTTTAAACTGAACACTGCTTCTGATTGGCCCACAATGAAGGCTTACTCTACCTTAGCCAATCATCATCATTTATGTGATTGTCTCGCCCCTCACTCCTCCCTTTACCAAACAAAAAAAGATCAGCTTCTGTGGCTGTGAGCCACAAAAAATAACAAGAGCTTCAATTAGTAGCTTTAGTTTATTTAGTTAATTGTTGCTCTGAAAATATTTCTGTCAGATAATGCTCAGAGGCTTTCTGCGGCCTCATTGCTGGAACTGTACACTCCAGCAAGAAGACGAAGACTAATATAGGCATCCAGGTATTCCTCATCAAAAGCAATCTATTTGTTGTCATGGACTTTTTGTCCTTCTAGGTTTGCCATTGTTGTTATTATAACCTTTTTCAGTGACAACGGCATGAACAAATCAAATTCTTGTCACAGCGAATCTTGTGTCCGAAGAGGTCATTTTTATTACATTTGCAGCTGTTGCGTGACCATGTATGCCAGGAGGTACTGAGCTCCAACAGTTGTTTCAACTCTTGGAGTTGAAGGTTTCAGCAGGAATGGAAGCAGTTTCCGCACTGCTGACGTCTTCTGGTTGATATATTCGATATCGTCTTCCTCAGAAATCTGCTCATCTGAATCACTATGCGGCTCGTTTGTTAAAATTAATTGAAGTTGGATGCACAGCGGAGGGCTGCATGGTGGCGCAGTTGGTAGCACTATTGCCTTGCAGCAAGAAGGTCCTGGGTTCAATTCCCAGCCGGGGGTCTTTCTGCATGGAGTTTGCATGTTCTCCCCATGCATGCATAGGTTCTCACCGGGTACTCCGGCTTCCTCCCACAGTCCAAAGACATGCCTGTTAGGTTAATTGGTCACTCTAAATTGCCCTTAGGTGTGTGCATGATTGTTTGTGTGTTGCCCTGCGATGGACTGGCGACCTGTCCAGGGTGTACCCCGCCTCTCTACCACAACACCAAAGGAAGGTTAACTGTAAGTTTACAATTAAATATATTTCATTCAATACACCAAACAGCAAAGATTTACTTTTTTATTTTGTAACTCAATGTCATAGTTTTTGTTACTGATCTGACCCAAATGCAGAATAACACTCAGGAGATAAATAGTAAGTTTAAAAGATTTATTTTCATGGGAGTGAAATGGGTTTGAGATCCTGGACCGGTAAATCTCCAACTGCACAGAAGATGGGGAGAGGGTAAGACCAGAGGAAATAAACAGTTATTGTAAAGTCAGTTTGTCTCTATGCTTACTGGGGGGAGGAAGATGGACCGCCGGAGGGATGAGAGATGCGGGGTCTGAAGGCACAACGCCAGAGCAGTTCTGTGAAGGTAGATCCTTAAGAGCTCTGATCCAGGACTGTGTTATGAGAGTGGATTGATGGTATGCAGCACAGGTTGGAGGAACTTGTGTGAGAGTTCATTGCAGGGTGGACAGGGCTCGCTTGTGATTTGATCCGGATGGTCGAAGAGCCAGGAAGCTGCCAGCTTGAACTTGATCCAGAGGACATAACTGGAGACTTGAATCCTTATCCAAAAGTCAGAGAACACTTTTTAAGAAGACTCTGGAAATCAGCTTGAACTCAACCAGGTCTGGAAACAATCTGAGGAGGAGGACACACTTGAATTACTCAGAGTTCAGGAAGAAACACAAAAGCAAAACTAGAGCTAGAGTGTAGTGCTGGCAGCTTCCAGTCTAAATACACCTCCGGGTAATTAGTCAATGCGAAGCACCTGTCCCTTCTGCACCTGTGAACTCCAACACCATCTAGTGACCAAGCAGAGTAAATAGCAGGCAAACACAAATACACAGTAAACTCACAGACCCCGACACTCAACAAAAACTGAGCCAGTAAACATAGAAGCTTAAATTTAAGAGAGTTACACAATGATAAGAACTTTAGGGCAGTCAAATAACTGCCATAATGGTTTATTAGTTCTATTCAACTGGCTCCAGTTTCAGCAAAAAAAAAAAATCAAGATTGTTTGATTGACTGCAACTGAGGTCAGATTGGGTCTGTTCCCTTCAGACATCAACATAATTTGTGCCAGCTAGACATGTTGACTGTCTCCAACTAGTGCAGATTGGTGTAGACTTTCCCTAACTAGGAAATGTCAGTAAAATTCGAGTCTGCAATCATCTTCACATACATTTTTGCGTAAATGTATTGCAGTTTTATAAGAATACATTTACCTTCCAAATCTAATAGCTAGAAACTGAGAAGGCAAAAAGAAACTTGAATCAGAATGGAATATTTCAGTCTAGAGAACAACCAACAGTTCAGAGTAAAAGTCTTGACATTCTTAATGAACCTTATTGGATAGTGGTGGTAGAACTTCTTAAATGCACATATGCATACAAATATCATCACTATAATAGAAAAAAACTTTAAAAAATGCCTACTTTTGAACTAAAATGAAAGGTAACACTTGATTCCTAACAACAACCATATCACGGATTCAGCCACAACTGATTTTTGTTTGAGTTCTCTCTTTTTTTGTTTCTAATGAGGCACACATTGCCTCACTTAGTGAATTAAATTTGGTACATGGTGAAGGTAGGACTGTGAAAAGCACCATATCTATGTAAATAGTGACTCATATGCCCTCAAGTGAACACTGGCCTCACTTCAGTTCATGAAGGAGGGCACTGGCGTCTTGGTGCATGCAAAGCAAATGATGTATTGGATGTGCAGTGACAACATGCTCGATGCAGATAACAAGGTTCCTTGAAGGTGGGGGCATTTAGGTGAGAAGAGGAACAGAGATTGAGAGCTCTTGTACTAGTGTCTCTACTAGAGTGATTTTATGACACATTGGGAATGCAAATCAACTTCGTTCAGGGAAGCAGAAGGCATGTTTTGTCATGATCCCCTGGTGTTAGGAGTACTCTCCTGTTACTGTTCTCTTTTTGCTGTAAATTCTTGTAATTATATACATTTATATTTTGTTAGATTTCCTCCCTGTTCTTTGCTTGCTGTTGTTGGGGTCTTAACCAATTTTGGTTAGGGAATTATTTTTCTGAATTATGATTTTTAATTATATTTTTGCTAAATATTAATTAATCGATAATCATAATCCTTACACTATTATCTAATAAATCTTATTAGATTAGGGTTATGGCTCATTCTTCTGTTTAGTTATTTATGTTTATCTACCTGGATTTCTCTGTGTTTCTGCTCTTCTGTGTTAATTAGCCTCCCTCCTTCTGCATTCTACTTGCCACAAGCTGCTACACATTTCACCCGATTAGCCTCTCTGGTTCACTGGTCAACTCTCCACCCTGCCTTTATATTTATACCCTCTAGTTTTCATTGCTCTCCTCCGGATCCTCCTGTTTACTACCAGCTCCATGTTCATTTATATGCCTGTGTTCCAGGTCCCTCTGTTAATGGGATGGATTATGATAATCTAGATAGGTGTGTCTGATGTACCTCAGATGAACAGAGGACACAGGGTCTTTTCTTGATTCAAAATACCTTTTTAATGGGAATGTGTCAAATGGCTGTGCGCTTGCTTTTTTTCAACGCAGAAAAAGGGTATCATTTGCAGTTTTGCCGCAAACATCATGAATACAGGACATGTGAAAGTAAACGGGTGAAGAAGATAATGTTTTTTACCACCCACCAAAAACACACTGTTGAAAATGCTTTTTTCCTTCTAGGCTATGAAACTGCTCGTGTAATGTAAGGAACAACCCAAACTTGAGGAAGAGAGAGCACACAATTATTGCCACTGCTTAGGCAGAAAAATGTTTGTCAAGTAAGAAACTCCTGTTTTTGCAACTTTTTTTATGTATTCTCTGTCAGTTTAAGAGGTTTGCAGTTGTCATCAGTTGTCATTAAAACAAAAACCGCTCAGAAATATTCCAACTCATGTCTGTGCACATCAGACAGACAGTGCTTGTCAGAACTGGAGCAGAAATTAAACGTTTCTAAATGCTGCTAATATTTTACTGTTTTAAGTTACATTTTTTGTCAGACGACCTTAACCGCTATGGGTAACTACAGGCAGACTGCATTCACCGCAGAGTTTTTAAGTCTCTTCACAAGGTGCCGGTTTATTAGGACTTCAAACTTCTTCACAGACAACAGCTCTCCTGACTTCCTCCAACTCACTGAAAACATTGTCATATTAATTGACTTTATGAACTCAAATTGAAGCAAGAAACCTCACTATGTCTAGTGTGTGAACATTGTTTTATTCATTAATGCCTGAGTTTAGGGTTTAGAAGCAACATCATCAGTCTTTGTCAGCTTTTGACTACGTGCTTGGGCTGCTTTGTGTAATTTTTTTACTTTACCTAATTAGACACTGAAATTAATACATCTATTAAAACCTGCAAGGCTGAATAAAACTGAAAACGGAGAAGTTGTAAAAAAAATATAATATATAACCTTTCGAAATAATTTAAAGTAGGTTAAAAGTTAATGTTGCTTCAAGTGTAAGCATTTGCCAAGAAAAGCTCATACCCTTGAGTACCTTTTCATTTTAGCCTCCAAAGCTTTGCTATTTACTATTAACTTCTGTTTTCTTAAATTTTTTTTTCTATTACAGCTTGGTTTCCATGCTACAAAATAAGGCTTCACTAAAGACATGCTTTCGGCTTGTTGAATTGAACTCGCTGTGCAAGACACAAAGGAACTCATGTTGCTCTTGATTTTGCCTTTTTGACCCCACAAATCTCAAAAACTTTCCTGTTGTGATCTGAAATAGAGTTTTTGAACAAGAAAACTCAAATAAAGAGATGTTTTTAGAGACTTAATATTTGGTGATGCAAATGATGCATTCAGATGCTGAAGGTTAAAGAAGGAATACCTTTTGATCCTTTCTGTCTCAGGTAATCTGCTTCTTTTCCATGACTAAAGTAAGCCAGTTCGATATAACCTTTAGTACCAACTGTTCTCTTTTTGATTCCAGGAGAAGCATGCTGGGAGAAAATCCTTTGCATCTCCAAGCAACTTTGCGTTTTTTTTTAAGCCTATTGGTGGCTTTCTTTATGGTTTAAAAAAAAAAAAAACTTTTGTGAGCATTCCTTATACAAAGTTTGTCAATGGTGCAACAAGAAGGGAATGATTTAAGTCAAAGCAGCTACAGGTGCAGTGCTAAAGTTGTTCAGTTATAAAAAAAAGGAATTACTCCTAGAAAAATCTAGAAAATCTTGCTTGTACTGTCTGCATATTTTCTCATGCACACAGAAATTCACACCATCACGTGGGCCAGCCAAATGCCGACGCCGGGCTCTGATCAATACAAAGTGACATCCATGCTGTCAGTGTTTGCAGAGAGCCTGTCAGAAGCGCTGCCTCACCAGTACAGATGAGGACACATGACACGTCGACTTGTGGCCAATTTGTCATTGCCAGAGTGACGGGGTCAGGGGGGGATGGTGTTCGACGGCCCGCGCTCTTGGTTGTGCAGCTGGGATTGCCGAATGTCGCTTTGGTGAACATGAGTTCCTTGACATGAAACAAGAAGCTGAATATGCATGCTATTTTTCCCACCAGCAACAAGGCCTTACTTTATATGGATGTTTGACCAGCAAAACTTCTGTGCAGTTCAGAAACAACCAGACTTTAGTGTTTGGAAGCAGGGGCAAATCTGCAAAAAGTAGTTGTTGAACAATTTCACGTTTTGGTATTTTACAAACTTTACTTAATTTAATTTATTTTTTTTTGTTATTTTATGTGATAAAATAATTGGAAAGTAAAACAGAAAGGATGTGTGGTTTTCATTTGTTTCCAAATAAATTTCATTTTGGTATATTCAGGAACATGTTGCCTTTCAAACATACTGAATGATAAACAAAAACTTCCATTTTGGTCTCAAGTGACCAGATCACCTTCTTTGTTTGCTGTGTCCCCTAAAGGGCTTGCAACAAACTTTACATATGGCTTGTTATTGCTTTCTTTCAATAATTGGTTCTTTTTTTCATTCTTCAATAAAAGGAGAGATTTGTGGAGTTCCCACCTAAAAAGTTGTGCTGTCTACAGATGAACCCTCCTCAACTGTGGATCTGATCTGCTCCAGAGTTACAATGGGTCGCATCTCTAGTTCTCTAAATAACGCTCTCCTGGCCTGCCCTGTGAGTTTAGGTGGATGGCTATGTCTTGATAAGTTTGCAGTGTTACCGTTAGTTTTTTCAAATGATGGATTGACCAGTGCTCTGAGATTTTTATAGCTTGGGATACTGTTTCATAACCTAACTCTGCTTTTAACCTCTCCACAATTGTATCCCTGACCTGCCTCCTGTCGTTCTTGGTTTTCATGATGCACTTTGTTCACTATTCTACATATATAATTTTCTACAACTTCACAATTGTTCACTTCTTTATTTTGTTCTGTCATATAAAATTCCAATAAAATACATTGAGGTATGTGGTTGCAATGTGATAAAATGTGATAAGATTTAAGACAAGATGGCACTACAAATGGCCACCTGGTACTGTGTATTTCCACTGTACTATGCTGCCATACTCTTTCATGTTACTGAAATTGCTATGTCACTTTTCGCTGGAGAGCATCACTCAGTCCTCTCTATGCAGTTTTTCTCTGGTTTTCATCAATCCAGACAGTTTTTCTGAGATCCTAGCTAGAAGTGTGGCAACCCTCTGTGGAATTTATCGAAGACATACACAGGGGAAATGCCCAGGTACACACTTCAAGCTTCCTGGTGTACAGAATGGACAAGCTGCCTCGTCTCAGCACAAGAAACTTGGATTTCCAAGCTAATTTCAGAGCAGCTAAGAGAAGCTATATTAGAAGCTAAAAGCAGCTTCTCAGCTAACAACCCAGCGGCAATTTAGAGGACCTTAAACGGCATCACTACCGATAGGATCCTGCCCCAAACTGGCTGACGACCTCAACAGCTTCTTCTGTGAGATTGAAAACCGGCCATTGACACCTCACTCTGACGATGACTTCCGGAGAATATCCTCCACACTCACTCCCCTCACCATCCTCAACAACACTGTCTACTGTGGATCACTTCCGGTTCCTACGAACCACCCTTTCTCGGGACCCGAGCTGATCCTCACATATAGACGCTAATCAGACAAAGGCCCAGCAGAGACTGGACTTCCTACTGTAACTCAATAAGTACAACCTAATATAAGAGCTGCTGGTCATCTTCTAAACTGCCATTATTTAGTCTGTCCAGTGCTCATCCATCACTGTGGGATTTGGCTCATCCACAAAACAGGACAGGTTAAAACTGCAATGAACAATTAGGTCTGCAGAGAGGGTCATCGAGGCTGACCTTCCCTCCAACCAAAACTTGTACAGGTCTAGGGTCAGCAAAAGGGGAGCTAATATCTCAGATGTCTGTTTAAAGTGAATGTCTGTACGTTATGAGTGCTTGGAACCAGAGTCAAATTCCTTCTTTGTGCAAGCAATCCACGCCATAAAAGCTGATTCTGAGGTATTAATACTTTTGCAAGAATTTTCCTGCTTTCCTCTTATCCAACTAAGGTAGAACATATATATGAGAAGTTTTCCATTTCAGCTTTATTTCCCAAATCAAATGACGTTTACTTTAGTTGCCATTATCCGTGTGTACTGTAGCTCGCTGTCCCTTTCCATTTTCTCTTTGATTACACCAGGGGAGAAATTGAAAAAAAATATCCAATGCATTTTCTAGGTGGAGAAACCCCCTACACCTCTCCCTCCTACTGCTCCCTTTCAGGTAATTTATTTTTCATTGCATACAAAACGTCCCACTCAGAGTTAAAATGTGCCACTTCTAAGATTTATTTCATTCTGTCAGAATGTTATATACATAACCAGAAACTGCAAGTGCTCCCTAACACTAATTATTTCTTTCTACAAGAGCGTGTTAAGTGGAGCTTAATTTTCTAATGAATGTGACTGAAATGGATTCAAAATTTAAACAGCTTCTTAAGTCTTGTGAAGCAACAGACATATGCTGTGTTTCAGAAGTGGCTTGGAGGATTAATTTCATCCAAATAAATAGATTTTTTTAAGAGAGGCACTGAACATTAATTGCAAAGTTGCATACATTTTTGAAGTACTAACTTTGATATTACCAAAATCCCATGTCAGTCCAGGTTTTATGTTGGCTGAAAACTGAGTGGGTAGCTTTAGTGAGGTAAATTTTAACCTAAAGGGCGCTGTCACGCTCCAAGAAACTCTGGATCTCTAAAGGTGGCCCACCAACCTGCAACACATCAATGCCCTTTCATACCTCCCCACTTAACGACCCAACCTTGTTTGTCCTCTTGATCTACTCATCTTGCTGCAAACATCCATGCAGCAAACACCTTCCCATGTCGTCAATTTTCTCTTCCACCCAGGTTGGAAGTTATTATCTAAATTGTGATTGCCGCTGGTAAGAAAGCCAAAAACAACATCAGGAGAATTCCAGGTCTGGTCAAAGTACCCCATGTAATGATCTTTGTCTCTGCTTCTGTTTTTTTGAGCTGTGAAGCTCAGTTGAGATGCATCAGAGAGGACAAATTGTTCCCTTTCACAGAGAGAAGGTTGTTACTGCTAAGGATGTGGGATAAAACCTTTTTCAAAGCGCCTTATTTCGTCCTGCTTTTCCTCTGGCATGAGCTATCCTTTGTGGGTATTATGTGCTTGCGAGCCATAATGACTGAGGCATAAAACCTGCCTTTTTGCAAGATGGATTGAGTGTAATTAAGGTCCATTTATCAGGTGCTTTATTATTAAGCTTTTGTCTTCTTTCTGGCACTGCTGGAAATGACTTGATTGAAAAAAGCCAATGCCAAACTTACAGCAGCTGTGGATGGAGGAACAGTCAATACCGGATGACACGTGTGAATGTCCACATATCCATTTTTTATTTTTTTAGGCAGTGTTTCACACTTGCCCCCCCATAGTAAAGGTTAAGATGACTAATAGTACTTGAAAGTGATTAAAATACAAATGTCCTTCATGTGGTAAATATGATTACTAATTGATTAGTCGTGTAGAGATCATGAGAATCTTCAAGTCCACTACAACCCAAAAAGGCTCTACTGGCTTGAGGTGTGTTAAATGTGAGTACATTGGAGAAGAGTGAACTTATTACCATGTTCCAGAAACCAGTTTCGAGAAGTCGCGTGATTTGGTGAATCATCCTGTTGCAAGTAGTCATCAGAAGATGGGAACAGGTCATAAAGGGAGAAACATGGTCAGCAACAACCATCAGGTAGGCTGTGGCATTTAAAATGGCTAATTTGAAATTAAGTTGCCTAGACTGAGCCTTTAAATTAGCAGCCTTAAACTCTGTGCTTTTATGATTTTTATGTCAAACTCCACCCAACTATCCGATTGTAGCAGCTGAAATAACGACTCATCAGACTAGGTAACTTTTCCTTTAAGTTTCCTTTTCTTTGCTGATAGGACTGGCACCCAGGGTGGTCTTCAGCAACTGTAGCCCATTCGCTTCATTACGTGACATGTTGTGCATTAATAATAGGTATTCTGCATGCCTTGGTTGTAAGTGTTGTGTTTATAGCTACTGTAGTCTTTCCATCATCTCAAACCAGTCAGTGTATTCTCCTCTGACTTCAAGAAGGTATTTTTGTCTACTTTTAGCTATTTTCTCTTTTGTTTTGAAACCATTCTCTGTGAAGTTGAGATGGTTGTGTGTGAAAATCCCAGTAGATCAGCAGTTTCTGAAATATTCGGAGAAGTCCGTCTGGCAACAAAAACCAAGTTACTTTCAAAGTCACTGAAATCCTTTTTCTTCCTCATTCTGATGTACAGTTTGAAGTTGTTGCCATTCTACTGGTTATTTAACTCCCCCCCAAACAATCGAACAGGTGCACCTAGTAAAGTGGTCAGTGTGTGTAAATTCTTTCAGTGCTCGTTAGTAATGTTTTTTTTTATTATTTGCACAAGAGGAATTTTAATGTGTCTTTGTTTTTTTGCATTTGACTGTGAACGAAGAACAAAGACATTGTTTTCAGTAAAAAAACATGATTTGTTAAGCTACATTTTCTTTCACTAGCTGAGGATTCTTTTAAAACGAATACATTTTGTAAATGCTGTATTGACAAACATCACTAGCAATTGCATGAATAGAAAGAGCTTGAAGAAGAACCTTTTACAAAGAAATTGCAACCGTTTTACTCTGATTTTGTGATTAATATAAACCCATTACAAACATGTTTAAAGTAATATCTGGATGGTGGATACGGTTGAGGAATGTGATGGAGATCAAATAAGTGGTTAGTGTTTGGTTGGTCCATTTAAGTTATGGCTGAGTGATCTCTAGCCGATGTAGGTGTTAGACAGGTCTGGTTGTGGTAGATCAAGAATGTTGGTCAGAACAGCAGCTGTTAAAGCCACAATAACATCATCCGGGCTTTCCCACATTGTTGAAAGGCATTGTGGTCTTTGTGTACTGTATGTGAACTTCTGAAGTTGAAGAAGGCAATAAAACATCCCTCTTATCTTTTTGCCATTTAGCAAATAGAACAAATTTTGTTCATCCTAACTGACTTCAAAATTGAAAGGTTTAGCCTTATTCATTGACAGTGAGAAATAAAATAAAAAATTATTGCCCACCAACTTTTAACTTGCCCAGATATAAAGCAAGCTAGCTAGTGGCGAGGTCTACACATGTATTTTAGTTTTAATAGGATTGTGTTTGGATTTATTATTACCTGTGGCATCTAATACAGCTTACTATCGACCTCAAACCAATCCCCAAAACAGACCCTCGCTTCGGAACAAAGCAGCACACCCATCTTGTTGGATCTGTCTGTTTATCCATGGTTTACCTCTCTGATACCAAAAGGTTTACCATTTATGAACCCCATAGAGGCAATATACAGATGGATTTCAAGGCTTGATTGTTCACGGTTTCTTACTTCCAGAGAAGTCAGTAAATGAGGCAATGTTGTGTCCTCTGGCCTAACAAGATAACCTTTGAATATTTCCAAAGCAGCCGTAATCCCTGAAATAAATCGTAATTCGTTAAGCATCCAGATAACACACTAAAAGCTAGTCTTACATGGTTTTGATTCAACTTATTGGCAAGAACAAGAAAGCTCAGGAGAAAATGGCAACAAGAGATGGCACTTGTACAAGAGATGATGAAAGGAAGCAAGAGCTATAGCCCGATTATAAATTATTATAAATACCAATCATAACATCATGATAGATTAAAACAAGAACTCCAACGTCTGAGCTTCCCAATAAAATGTGTCAAACTTCAATTGCCAAGATTCACTTTCTAAAAAAAAAAGAAAATAATGATCACCTAAGATATACTGTAACTTTTAGACGTACTAATGGGCATTTTGTATGGAAGAAGCCTAAAACGTCTATGTGCAGCTGACTGAAAACCTCACTGGAAGCCAGCGTCATTTCCTTTCCATTTTTCTTGAGATTTATGATTACCTGTATGAATACGTATTTCATCAGGAACCATTTTTTTCAGCTCATCAGAGCTTGGAAAAGGCCTTGATTTGTGACTGGCTGAGCATAATGACACCAGCAGAAGATGAAGTTGCGTTATAGCTGTCTGCCAGGCTCATTTGTCATCAAAATGGTGCCATTAACAAAATCTGGGCAGGTATCAGTCACCTGGCAGCGGTGCTTTCATTGTCCCTGTGACACTAGCGCATCTATGTCTGTCGAATGTGTTTGTGGTTCTAAAGCAGGATGTAGTTCTCCTGGAAAAAAATGAGAGAGAAATGAAGGGACAAAGTGCTTTGGTCTGCAACTATATAAAAACATACATTTTAAAATTGTAGATCTGGTATAGATGTCCCTGGTTAGGAAATCTCACTACATCATTAGAAAACACACATTGTTCATATTATTATTTAATGATAATCACCACTACATCTCCCCTACCTTTCTAAGGTATCCTTCTGCTCTCTCAAAGTTTGAACATCGTGCATCTCTGAATAAATCATACAGGGTTTAAAACATGGGAGCGAAATGTGTTGCACAATTTATCTTGTGTCCGTAGCAGGATTGTAGCACCGGCTGAAATTATTCATGCAGCCATATGCACAGTTTCTATTCCACCCCCGAGAAGACATCGGGAAGATCTGTCCAGGTATCAGTCACTTGCTCATGGAATTTTCATCTTCTGGATGACAAGAGATTGTTTGGGTGTCAGACCAGACTGATGCAATAAGAGTGATTGCAGCTGGCCTCTAACACTCACTAGCCAGATGAAAATAATTAATTGTACCCAAAGCTGATTTTCTTTTCTTCTTTAAGCCATAAAAAGCTAAAGAAGGCAGCTATGTCCCTTGTGTAAATGTTCAGACCTAACTGTACAAATACAGCACCATCTACAGTGGCCTGGAAAAGGCTTTTATATCAGTTTCACTCAGCATTGGTTTTGGTCTTGGATCTCTCCTATGGATGCCGTTTTCTCTCCAGTCTCTTTGTTGTTGTTGAATAGTGACCTTTTACTTTAACTGAGGGAACTGAAGCCTGCAATGGTTTAGATGTTGTTCTGGGTTCTCTTGTGACCTCTTGGATGAGTCATCAGTTAACTCTTGGAGTAATTGTGGTAGGCCAGCAATTTCAAAAGTTCACCACATTCCATGTTTTCTCCATATGTGGATTTTCACTGTGGTTCATGGAAGTTCAAAAACCTTTGAAATCTTTTTGCTACCATTTCCAAACAGAAGGATGTCAATAACTTTGTTTTATATTTGTTCTTCCTTAGATTGGTGGAATGGCATATTGCTTTTAGAGATCTACTTGCCTACTTCATCTTGTCAGACAGGTTATAATTAAGTGATTTCCTGATTAACATTTAATTTCCCTTTGAGATTAATCAAGTCAAGTATTTTTTAAGTGAAATGAATTGAATTGAATTATACAGGGCAGCTAGAATTGGCTGTGGTTAATGAAACTTAACTTAGCTTTCCAAAAAGTTGAAAATTAAAGTCCATAATTTAACAAGGGTAATTGTTTGTACCATAGATAAATGAAATACCAATTTAAAAACAGTTTTTATATTAACTCAGGTTATCTTTAGCTGATAATTGATTTTTTTGGCTTGCAAACAAATTATGTTTTACACCTTTTGCATTTTTGATGGTAGGACAGAAAAGGCTTTTTCCTGGCTTAACATCCAAACAACCAATTGGCTTGTAGGTCGTGCAATGGTTGTTATGGAGACATGGTAAACCAAAGATGCCACTGAAGATCTTCAACAGCAAGCTTTTCTTTTTTTTTTTTTACCCTCCTTTGCCGCCTGCCTGTTTAAATGTGATATTTTTTTACTTTAGTCATGGGCTAGATTTCACCAGTAACTATGTTCTTGCAGTAATCATCTAATTTACCATACATCTGCTTTACCTAAAGGGCATGTTCATTTGTCTTTTCTGTTTAAAAACATGATTAACAGAAATCACCTTGTGTGTCATAACATTTTTATTCCAAGGTGAAACAGACAGTAATGTAATAGTAATTCAGTTTCTAGACAGAAGTATATATAAAATATGTTATATTTATTTCAAATAATTGTTAAAAGTGCTAATAATCTTTACATATTGTTTGAGTAAAAAAAAAAATCTCAATCCTAAAAATTCATTTTATTTTACTTTTCTACAGACCTTTACCAGAGGTGCAAATAATTGTGGAGGTACCCGTACGTATTTGACAAAATGTGATTAGACAATTGTTCATTTGTTATATTTCAAGGGAATAAAACTAGGGTATGTGAAATGATACTTAACAGAAAATACACAGAAAAGGCATAACGTTATGACCACTAACAATAAATGAATGGGTGGGTACAAGTTGAGTTTTTTCTAATTTTTTACCCGGGGAACCCATGGCACCAGCATGCACCCTGTGATGCTTAAGGCAGTGTTCTGCTGGGAAACCTTGAGCCCTGGGATCGATGGGATGTTAATTTGACACAAACAGCCTCTCTAAGCATTGTTACAGACCATGTTAACCCTTTCATAGAAATAGCATAATCTGATATTTGTGGCCTCTTTTAGCAGTATAATGTGTCCTACCTCAAAGCATAAATGCTTTAGGAATGGTTTGAGGACCACAAGAAGTAGCTTGCTTTGATGGGTTAGGGCTGTTTTGACAGCAAAAGTGGAACCAACGCACTATAACTATTTAGCATATCTGTGCAAAGATAGAATGAAAATATTGGAATTCTGTATTGTGTAAAAACATTTTCCTAAGCATAGCTTTTTATAGTACTGGGTCCTATTGTTTTAATTATGCAATCATTGCTTTGACAGTTGTTGTAGTTTAAAGAAATTCAGTAGAGCCAAACTCAGCACGGAAAGCTAGGTCAGAGACTTGTGTGGACCTTGTTACACATTATATAGCCCTAGGGCGCTTACCTCAGGACATTTTTTTAAATATTTAAAACTCTTCCTTTGAAACACACAGCAAGTCAGGTGGCATCATCTAAACCAGTTTATGGGTTTTCCTTAGGAAGCCACAAAAAGCTGTGCAATGTGCCTCAAGGGGACAGCAAGTGTAAAAAAAACAACATATAAATAAAATATTATGAAAAAGTTAATTTATCTCAGTAAAGTTCAACTCATGTAAATAATAACACACAGAGTGATATATTTCAAGTGTTTATTTAGTTAGTTTTAATGAATAATGCTTATAACCTAATGAAAACACAAAACTAATTTCCATAGAAAATGTGAATATAACATAAAACCAATATATGACCTTCTATGGCTTACCCTCCTTGTGGAGGGTGTTAGTGACTGTCATGTGGATAACTGTCAAGTGAGCATTCTTCCATATTATTTCGCAGGCCAAAAAATAAATAATTTTCTGTAGAACTAAATATGGGGTTTTAAATAGTTTTAGTCCACAATAATCACAATTCCATCCATTTTCTATGCCTGCCTTTTACGTACAGGGTCACAGCGGAGCTGGTGCGTATTTCTAGCGGTCTACAGCCAAGAGGTACACCCTAGACAGGGCGCCAGTCCATCTCAGGGCATCGCAGAGACATTTAGGTCAAACAACCATTCACACACCCATTCACACCTAAGGGCAATTTAAAGAGACCGATTGACCTAACTGTCCTGTTTTTGGACTGTGAGAGGAAGCTGGAGTACCTGGAGAGAACATGCAAACTCCTTGCAGAAAGATCCTCGGCCGGGAGTCAAACCCAGGACCTTCTTGCTGCAAGGCAACAGTGCTACCAACTGCGCCATCTATGTATCATAAATCTATGAGTTTTAGCTTTTAATTAGCATTACTGGTGGTGTCCAGAAAACAATGTTGGCTACATAGATAATTGACGAACATTTTGGGGAAAACCTGGTCTGATCCGAAGAGACGGCATCCATCCCACTTTGGATGGAGCAGCTCTTCTTTCTAGGAATCTGGCCGAATTTATTAGTTCTCCAAACCTCAGACAACCCAGGGTTCAGACCAGGAAGCAGGGTCGTGGTTTAACACTCCTCTCTGCAGCTTCTGTACTGCTACCCACCCATTACCCTATTAAGACAGTGTCTCGCCCACGGCCAAAATTGAATAGATTAAAAAATACTCTAAAACGAGGAAATCAGGATAATCTAATAAAAATAAACACAACTCAGACTAAAAATAAAAATAAAACAATGAAATGTGGCTTATTGAATATAAGATCTCTCTCATCAAAGACTTTGCTAGTTAGTGACCTGATTTGTGACAATCAGATTGATTTATTCTGCCTCACAGAAACCTGGCTGCAGCAAGAGGATTATGTTACTATAAATGAGTCAACTCCTACTAATTAGTTAAATTTTCACATTCCTCGAAATACTGGGCGAGGAGGAGGAGTAGCAACCATCTTTCAGTCCGATTTATTGAGTAGTCCCAGACCAATCAATAGCTACAACTCTTTTCAATATTTAATGCTTAGTTTTCCTCATCCAAATTGCAAAGCACTAAAAGCACTTCTGTTTGTTGGTTTGTACTGTCCTAGATGGACAAACTGTCAACTTTTAAGGCTAGGCTAAAAACTTTCCTTTTTGATAAAACTTATAGTTAGAGTGGCTTAGGTTATCCTGAGCTATCTCTTTAGTTATGTTGCTATAGGCTTAGGCTGCTGGAGGACATAATGACCACTTTCACCCTCTTCGCTACATTCTCACACTACTCTCCAATTTTGCGTTATTTGCTGTTATTTCAGCTTTTAACTTTGTTCTCTCTCTTTTCTCTTCCTAGAAGCTACACCTGGCCTGACTCTGTGTCTACCTGTGACACCTTTCTGGAGAGGGGCATCGTCCGAGCTTCTGCTGGCAACAACTTAATGCTCACCCTCTACCGATGATCCACATTGCCCTGTCTTTTAGCGTTTAACCCTTTCTCTCTCGTAGACATGGCGATTGACTGAGCTTTTGCTGTGACTAACTCTATGTGCTCTCTTTCAGACGCTAACCTTGAAAACTGGCTCAGAGTTTATCAGTTCTTTCTTTCAAGGTGAAACGACTAAAGGAGCTACATCCACTAACATTTACTTTTCCTTCCCATAGAAAGTACTCCTGGATCAGTGCTTCTGTGTTCTTTTTGTCTCTCTGCTCTGTTCTCTCAAAACCTCAGTCGGTTGTGGCACATGGCCGCTCACAATGAGCCTGGTTCTGCTGGAGGTTTCTTCCTGTTAAAAGGGAGTTTTTCCTCTCCACTGTCGCTACACGCATACTCAGTATGAGGGATTGCTGCAAAGTCAGAGCCAGTGACTGTCCACTGTCTCTACATGCTCATCTGGGAGGAGGGAATGCTGAAAGTCACTGACTGGATGCAATCTGCTGGGTTTCCTTAGACAGAAAAACGTTTTATCCAATTTGAATAAATAACTGAATCTGACTGCACTGTTCAATGATTAGGATTAATTGGAATGTATGTACCTGACTGTTGTAAAGTGCCTTGAGACAACATCTGTTGCGAATTGGCACTATATAGATAAACTGAATTGAACTGAATTGAATTGAATATGTTTTAGCCATATCTGTCCAAAACATTTGAACAAATGTCTATACAGTCATGTTAAATCTATAATCAATGACTTCAGAGTAAATTTTGTTCAAGGGCTACTTTTAATTCTTCTATTTTTCTCTATGGTGATTGTATTTGCTGAAAAATGATGTATCAAGTGTTAGAATTTCAATAACAAAAATAAACACTCAAAGCTGAAATGTCAAGGGACGGTAAACTCAGCCAGAAAACTCCCCCACCATGCTTCTTCATGGAGGGGTGTAGGCAAACAAGCTGACACTGGGCTCTCCTCAGCACCAAATAATTCAAGACACATTGCTCTTACACCCACCAGTCCGTCACCCTGCCTTTACATAGCTCCAGGAAGCAACCTCTCATGCAGACTCGCCCATCAGGCAGAAGTGCATTGTCACCGGCTTCACTGTGTTGTAAAAAACAGTGTGAATGCCTATCTCTTACTTACCCAGGGGGAGAAGTGTCAACAAAACTGCAGTTATCTTAATCTGGCAAACGTGTTAGTCACTAAATATCATGGCTTTCCTGCTATCATGCTATCCCCTCCTTTGTGTATTTTTAACTAAAGATGTTTGTGTCCTGTTTGAGCACAAAGAAGCATTAACATTTAATGATTCAGGGAACTCTGGCTCACTCTGAGCAGAACAAGCAGTTAATGTTATTTCCTTATAAAATTGTTTACATGTTATTTTTGTCAGTCTGTGTTTAAAAAATGGCTAAATGAATTGTTTCAGCCTACATAGGGGTCTATCTGAGGAGGCAGATGACACACTAGAAGGGAAAATGATCTAAAATTTGATTACATAGTTCAAGTAAGTAGGACAAGGCCTTTTAAGGTGATTAGAGGCACTTGTTTGTTAATTTTGATGATTATGACTTACAGCTAATGAAAACCCAAATTTAGTTTCTCAGAAAATTTGATTATACAGCACCAGTAAAAACTATTGTCAATTCAGAATTTTTTTTAATGTTTTACACAATAATGGAGAAGGCTACTGACTTGACAATGTTCAGTGTCACTGTACCCTTTTTTGTTTAATGTGTCCTGTTGCTGCGTTTCGGTCATACCATATGGAGCAGATGGGGCCAGTGTTAGGTTGTGCCAATCCACAGCATACAATAGCTAAATACCATTGGTAAGGAAGCTGGCTGTTCATGAAGTGCTGTATTTGAAAGTAAAGTTGAGTGAAAGGAAAAAGGGTGGTAGAAAAAGTACCCAACAACAGTGTTCTAAATTGTGAAGTAAAGTCTATTTTAGGGTTTGTGATAAATTTAGAAGGATTGTATTGCATCTGAAATCAGACCTTTAAGAGCCACCACAGGTAACTGTTAAAGCTGTTGTATTCAGGGACCGTGGGAACTGGAATTATCTATAATACATCATCGATATTCTATATATATGTGATTGGTTTTGAAAGATAACATGCTTCACCGATAGAAGCAGCTTACGTGAATTTAAATCTTGACAGATTTGCACAGATTTGCACAGATTTGCACAGTCCGTGTTGGAGATTTCCCATGCTCTCAACATAAAGCAAAAGAACCGCTAGACTAAGCGGCGGTATGAAACCAGATGCAAAACAAGCCGGTATTTTCTGAATATCCTTGCATGATTTAGCCTGGACTTGTTTTCACATGGACTAGACTCGGGTTTCGGTTTCTGGTGCATGTTTGATTAAATTGGGTTTGGTCTTCATTTAGTGAAGTGACTCACAGCCAGGGGCAAACTGGCATATGGGGCAACCAGGAGATTTTTTTTTTAATAAGTGCCACTGTTTGTTTTAGTAGCCCGGGCTTTTTTTCTGATCTCCGCTCTTCAATGTCAGCTCAGCTGGCCGCCCTGCAGCGCATGTTCATGTGTTACAGATTAGAGGGTGACACGGTAGTGGATTTTCTCTCCTGTCACATCCCAATCCCAGGCCAGCATAAAAAAAAGAATCCTGTCCCATCCCGCTCCTGATAAATTGACTCCCACTCCCATCCCGCTCCCATTTAGAACGACTCCCACTCCTGTGCCACTCCCATTTTTGTTTTCTTCATTTAGTCTTTTGGCAATTTCTTTGAAGGACCAGTTAGGTCCCTGTTTTTAGCTGTAGTAAAGGCCAGTTAAAGTAAAAAGAATAATAATGAAGAAATAATAAAATATCAAACAAGGAAACAGACCATGCCTATCTTAGCTGAATAAACAAAATGTACATAGTTGTATTTTACTAATTTATTAAGTGATTGTTTCCTTTAAACAATGACATTACTTTTACATTTCAAGTTGCTGAAACAAAAGAAAAATGCACCTAGCAAGAGAACTGTACTTGATGAACAAAAGTGCAAAAAGGCATTACCTTCACAATTTAGAAACTGTACCTCAATGGTTCACAGCCCTGGTCCTCAGGGACCCCTTCCCTGCAAGTTTTAGATTAGTGTCTCCAGCACACCTGATTCAAATTCTGACATTACCTCCTATACAGACATCAAGAATGGAGGGTCAAACTGGACAAAATTAATACAATAAAATCCTCATTAAATAAATAAATGTTGTGAATCTCCCATAAGTGAAGTAAATGTATTGTGTGTAAATGTATTGTATTGTGTTATTGTGATATCCTTATGAGTGTCAGAAGGTAATGAAGTCGCAGTACAGCACTAAACACCAGCCAGCATACAGGGAATATTTCAACTACAGTATCACTTACGAACAAATGTTTCTGCTAGACATGTGCTCTAAATGCTGGAAATATGGGGGAACGGGTGTGAGCAGAAGACCGGGAGCACAATTCAGTCCAGACATGATGCAAAGAGGCCAGTGTGGAAATCAATGTGTTTGCTTTGTAGTAGTCGATAATGACAAATGAGACTCTTTTATAACTCTTTTTTTGTGTTCTTATCATTTCCTCACATATTTTATAGCATCCAAAGCAGTGATTGCTCAGTGGAAACCTACATACTGTAAAGTTTACCAGAAAGAAAACAAAGGGACAACTGTCAGAGACCCCAACCACAATAGGCTTGTGTAATGCTGAATATTATTATTCTGTACCAAGCCTCAAGGGTCCCCTAGGTTCCTCTGTTGCACATCGTGTGAAGCCCAAACATTTGTAACCATGCGAGCAAAACATTCAGACTGTGTTAAGCTATTGATCAAACTTTCATCCAGAAAAAAAGATTACTGTAGATAGAGTGAACAACAGTTTTAGAGTAGGAGGACTGAAATCTGATCATATGCCTTTGCATGTACCAAACATATCTGAGGGGTCCAAAAGGTTGGAAGATTTCAGTGTTTTTTAGTACCACCTTAGAATTAGGCAAGCATAACAACTGCAATGTATAGATCAGTTAAAAATGATCATGACACCACACTGATTGCAGATTAATCAAAACAGTTTGTAACCTGACAAAAAATTACTCCTTTAGAAAAAACAGGCAGTTTCTGTTTTCCTCCAAACTTTTGCCAAAGTCTCATCTCGTTCTGGTCAACTGAATATTGTAGATTCTCTCATTTCTTGGGCCTGGTGTATTGTTCCACTCCTGAATACATTAAACCACACCTAACTTATTGTGACACAATATGTTTAATGAGAAATGCAACACTAATTCAGATTTTTTATACTTGTTAAGGGCAACTGCCAATAAAACTAAACACAAGGTATCATTTCAGAATAAATATTACAGTTTTTTGTTGGCAGTACCAAAGGAAAATACATTTGATAGCATATTTGCAGGCATTAGTCCTGGGTTTTAACTAATGCCACTGAAAAAATATAGTTTTTAAGAGCTTAAAAATAGTACACCAAATAAACTGAATAAACTGGTTTCACAAAAGGTAAGCTTCATTCCAACAACAAATCCAGCTGCCTACAGTTACAACCTGTTGGTGCTCACAAACTGACCTAAAAAGATGAATGATGTTTGATTATTTCTGCCTTGATTTCATCACCTATGCACTCCAACGATGGTATCATCTGTGCTTTAAATACAGTTCCACCTATTTTGTCATGTGATACACAACCTGGAACCATTTAAGTTGTACTTGCCATTTGGCTGAGAGCAAAAGAACCCATCTATTTTCTGCTTACAGAATGACTTCATCAGGACATTCATCATAGCGGGGGCTATTGTCTGTGAGCAAGCTTGTGTGTGCTGTTTTTTGTGTGTTGTTACCATCTTATCATCCCCTAACATCATAATATGGACCAAAGCACATCCGTGAGTGTAATTGCACTTCTATCTGAATCCCCTGAACCTCTTCCCTTCCATTCCCTGCTTACTCACAAGCACAGTTAAGGCACTGCCACCATATGTGTGTGTGCGCACGCGAGTGTGTCGCTAACTTTTACTATGATGATATCACAACTGTGCCTGACATCTGTGTAATGGCAGTCTCCAGGCTACGGGTAGTGAGTGAGGTTCAGGGTGACACGGTGTCAGATATTTTATGGACAGATCCCAACAAACAAAGAGAGATAGCGGCAGGCAGGGGGGAGTCGGTGTCAGAGCACGAGTCAATGAGTACGAAAAAGCTAGAGCGAGATTGCATCCCCTCACTTTATGGCATGATTGGCAGATACATGGCCTGTTTTTTCTGTTATTTTCGTACACCACTCTCCTCTTACTACACCACTGGGACTGTGATGTTGGCCCTTTATAAGAAGCCTTTTTGCATTATCATCATTAGAATGTACGATGAGCTATTTCTTTAACAGTTAAACAGTGTGTCGATATTGTTGCCCAAACGCTACATAAGCAAGCATTTTGCATACCACCCAGCTAATCAACTGGGACTGCTGGTTTCAAAGATTCTCTCAACTTGCAAATGTAATATTCAAAAGGTGATACCTTCATAAAGAGAAGATTATTTAAGCTTTTGCCCCATTCTGTCACAGTAATAAAGCAGCTGTAGAGATCTGGGAACACACTGACCTTGATAGATTTCATTTGTATGGTATTGAAATCTCATTACAGCAGCTTCCTTTTTCCACTGTAAAAAAGGCAGATCTTATGTCTTTTCCCACTGCTTTGCCCTTCAAATAAAGAAACTTCCAGACTCTTATGGCATAAATTATCAAATTGATAAACTCTATTCTGCAGGTTGACTATGTTGCAGGAGTTTCCCAGATATTGAACTGCAGTTCACATTGTTTTAATTAAGGTTCTGTGTCGTTATTCCTGTGCTTTGCCAACTCTCTCGGTTACCTTGCAATTACCCTGGTGTACTCACAATTAGCCAGCAGCCTCCCTTAGTGTAAATTTAGAGTAGTAAGACAGACGCTTTTCTAAAAACCACTAAAAACAGAGTTGGAATTTTTAATGACAGGAAAATAAATAACATCATAAAGCAGGGGATCTGTTTTACAATGTTTGCAATAAAATGTTTCTTGGTTGATTGGGAGAGGTGGATTATTAAGAGGCACAAAATTGATAAAGTTTACTAGGGTCCAAGTTCTGACATTCATGAACTGAAGTAGTAACTTCTGAACAGAATCAGAATCAGCTCAATTGGCTGAGATTGTAGGCACAAACAAGGGATTTGACTTGAGTTTCACACACTAAAAGCATACAGACATTAAATATAAATATTGAATGTAAAACATAAAAGACAAAACAGGACAATATGTACATATATGTGTACGTTAACCCAATATTTTTAAGGCAGGTTGTTGTTGTGCAAATATGCATATTTTGTTTCACATTGGAGTAGCTGACTACATACGCTGTAAGGTGTTCATTGAGTTCATCTGGGGGAAGAAACTGTCTGTGTGGTGGCTGGTTTTTGCAAATAGCGCTCTGTAGTGCCGACCTGAAGGTAAAAGTAGAAACAGTTTACATCGAGGATGTGTAGGGTTTGCAGAGATGTTAGCTGTCCTTTCTCTGACCCTAGAACTGTAGAAGTCCTAGATGGATGATAGCTCAGCCCCGATGATTCTCTCTGCAGACCTAATTGTTTGTTTTGTGGCTGAGCCAAACTACGCAGTGATGGCTGAACCTAGGACAGAGTGAATAATGGAAAAATGTGTTGTTCAATTACCTTTTCGTATCTTGCAATTCAAAATTTGGCAGATGTTTATTGAGGAAAACTTGAAAAAAATTACAATTAACCTTATTCTTCACAATTCCCTAAAGACTTTCACTGACCATTCGTTCATTATATTACAGTCAGCTAGTCCAGTTTAATTTGCAAGTGTTGGTGAAAAAAAATCAAATTCAAAAATTTATCAAATCAAAATTTTAGCACCTACAGTCAGAACCAGATATTTACATGCACTGTAGAAAAAGACCCATAACCATTTTCCCTTACTGTTTTACATTAAACAGGGTGACCTTTTCTATTTTAGCTCAGTTAGGATTTCAAAAATATTTATATTTGCTAAAAGCTAGAATATTTATTTTATTTTATGTTTTTACTTTCTTTATTTTATTAGCTTTCATACAGTTATTTAGTATTTGGTATAATTGCCTTTTAAACTGTACAACCTGGGTCAAACATTGTGTCCCATTTCTCAGAACTGATTTAGGTTTGCAGGCCTTACTTGCACACCTTTCCAGTGCCGGACACAGATTTTCAAGGACAGGGTTTTTTGTAATTGCCACTCCACAAACATTGATTTTGTTTTCCTAAACCCACTTTTTAAGCAACTTCCTGGCTCATGTTTTGAAATGTTTCAACATTTGAAACTGAATCAAAAGGTGCTTCAACAAAGTATAAGTTTAAGTGGATGCATATATGCAACCAGATTTTTGCAGCTGTTTTAATTCATTTTTCCTCAAATAAATTTGTTTTTCACTTCAGTTTTAGATTGAATATGTTGCATGATATTTTCTGAAATGAGTCAGCAAAGTCCCATAATCAAAGTCCAAACTGGCATTTTAATAGGGTTGTGTGCATTTTTGAGAGCCACTGTGTAATACGATTCCTGATAATTTAATAACACAAGCAATTTTCTTTATTTTGGTCCTCCCAGCAACTAATCACATATAGATGTTGCAGTATTAAACCATCCAAATGTCACTTTGGCATTTTCAAACACAAGTCTCAAAACATGAAAAAGCTGAAAATGTCATAATGTGCAGTTTGTGGTAGGACCAAAGTGCAGAGAAGGTGCCAGGAACATGAGGAATGAAGGTAAGTTTTAATTATCCTTATTCACACGACCAGGCACAGAAATAAGCGTGTGACATGCATCCAACCAGACAAGAGTACACAATTCCAGACATCAGGGTATGATACAGTTATAGAACCAGACAAAACTGAATGACATAGAAGACAACACACGGAACCAGTGGGGAAAAATGGAAACTAAAGAACTCATATACAGGCAGAACAGCAGGAGGAACCAATGAACGGAGGGACAGAATAATAATGGGGAACAAGGAAGGTGTGGGTCAGACTGCAGAGAGTAAAATCAATTAACAAGACAAAAACACAGAACTAAGGGTAAACTAAAGATCAGACCAGAATAAATGAACAAAAACACAAACTCAAAACACAGGCACTGGCTGGATATGACTTTAAAAAAGCCAGTTGGGGAATTGAGCCAAACTGCATAAGTACAAAACCATAGATACTGTAAAGAAACCAGAAGGGTAAATCTTCTAATTTCATAAATCTTAGTAAGTAGGTTGGAGAAGACCACACCATTTATTACACTGGAAGATCCAAAGAATAATGGTTGTAGCTGACAAATAATACACAGAGGTTTGAAGAGCAAAGCTTCATTTTGATAGGAAATAAAGCTTCTATTGTCACAATCTGCCTGTTTTAGAAGATTTTGGTTTCCTTGTTCTACTGTTGATGTCTTTTTTGTTTCTTGTAATTGTTTACATTCATGTTTTGTTAGATTTATTCCCTATTGGTTATGTTCTTCACTTGCTGTTATGGGATTTTGTTCATTGTAGTTTAGGTACATTATTGTACTTGGATGTTCTGCTATTCCCCTGGACTCCCTGCTCATCTGTGTTAATTAACCTCCCTCCTTCTCTTGCCCTGCATGTTCCCCTTCACCAGCTGCTCCAGACTTCTCCTGATTAGCTCTGTGGCTTGATTGGTCCATTCTCCACCCTACATTTTCACCAGTGGTTCCTCCTGGCTACTACCTGCTGCATGTCCTTCATCTTGACCTACCTGTTTACTTCACAATTTATGCCTGTAGACCCGCCTGTGTTCCATGTCCAGAGTCTACCACTTTGTTATTACTAAAGATACTCTGCAACTCACCATGTGGCTCCTGCACTCCAGTTTGCGTATTGGTTCTTTAAAACCCCAGCATAATAAGACATCTATTCAGTGCTATTAGCACAGCAACATTAAAGGCCAAAAAAAAAGGTTTGCATTTTGAGAAATTAAAAAATTCAGACCTTATGTGTTTCGCATTACAATATAAAAGCAAATTTAAATGTGTTTAAATTTGCTCTCTTCAACATTTCCAAATGTTTCTTGTTTAATCTAGTTCCTAGCAGAAATCTGCAATCTTTTAGCTAAAAGGTGCAAGCAGAATAATGTGTCAGTCCATTCATAAATTGTCTGTACAATATTTTTGAGGTCTTGAATGTTTGGTTGGAATGTACTATCAATTTATACACCCTTTTCCTTGTTAAATAGATTGGGTGGTTTTCCAAGAGGTTTTGACTTGGCCATTTCCAAAAGGTAACTCATCACTCAAAGGCCACATCTCCATTTCCTTGTGAATAAAACTGACAGATGGAGGACAACTGTCATGTTGCGCTGCATGATAAAGAGTGTGTACTTGAACATCTAGGTATGTGTGTTTGAGTCAGCGAAATAGATAAAGGAAGAAGCGAAAGGAGACGGAGAACTTGGTCAAGTACACCTGAATGTCTTGATGTCTGTATAAGCAAATGTAAGTTAGAGAGAGATGTGTGCCTTATCTATGACCTTCTTTATGTAATTAACATCTAAAGCGTCTATAGTGTATAACACAGAGCATAATGTACATGTAGTGAAGGTATGTGTCTTTGATATGAAGCCAAACACTTGATTGATCCTCTGCTTGTACTTACCGCTCGGAGAATGCATGCGGCCCTCCACTTGTCTTCAATGCAATTAGGTTAAATAATGATCCCACATAAATTCCCAGAGCAGGAAAAAAGACTCCCCTGCTCTTGTCGCCTCCTGATATATGGCTAAATCCTTCATGAATGGAGGCTGAGTAGAAGTTTGTGTCTGAACAGAAGGAAGAATTAGTAAAACACAGAGCAAAGAAAATTGCAGTGCAAACTGTACTGCACATATCAGCAAAAAATTGGTTCTGGTTCAAGTCAAACCAATTTTGAACCCCCCATATGACACACCTATGCATTGTCATTTCATCTTTTCTTACTGCCATTTCGAGCCGTAAATAATTCACTGCATACTTGTGTACCTGAACCATGGTCTATCAACTTAAATTTGATGTATTTTTATGAATTATGAATATAACTGACTGCAAAATAGCCCTTTTTTTACTATACTCTATTCCCATTACACCATTATGAAGACCAATTCATCCTAGCATCGTTAAGATACCTAAATCCATTGAGGTCCTGCCATGTGATTGAATGATTCGATTACAAGCAACTAAACAGCTGTACCTAATAAAGTGCTGAATGTTTACTGAACACATAAGTATAGGTCTAGAATTATCAGTCTTGTAAACACTAGTTAGACGGCAGTAAAAATTACATTAAGTAATCATTCAATCATACAATCATAAAAGTACGTCCAAAATCAACTTTAACAGTCAAGTTAAAGTTAAGCAGGGTCCAAGTGCCAACATTTTAATGAATCTAATCAGTAACTTCAGAACAGGGTACTTCAAGTACCTTCTCGTACCTTGCAAATTTGCATATTTGCTACGATCAGGAAAACTTGAGAAAAAATTACAATTAACCTTTAACCGTCAGCTGATCAGTCCAAAATGAGAGACTTGCATGGCTGCTGGTTGTTATTTAGATGAAGGGTACTGAACTACAGGAGCTGCTGGACACACTCCTGCAACTGTATTCCACGAGGAAGTTTTAGGCAATAGATGGAAAACTCACTTTGTTGTTTGGCTTAAAAAAAGTTATTTTTACATTTACAACAAATCTCCCAAATACATTAAAAAAACAACAACAACAGGCGTTAGTATGTATATTGCATATTTAATATTGCTCTATTAACATTTATCAAGGCCTTAAATTTGCTTTTGACAAGATACGGCAAAAGGTCAGAATCTGCACAAAACTGACTTTTTGTAGACTCTTTGTCTCATGTAGCACAGATTTCCATAAAGAAATAGTATACATACATATATACAGTGTATATATATATATATATATATATATATAGTATATATAATATATATTATATATATATATATATATATTATATATTATTATTATATATTATATATATTATATATATTATATATTTATACTGTATATTTTAATATGTAAGTACAATAGTTTCCTCTTTAATGCACTTCTTCTCATAAATCAGGTCACATACGTGCAGAATTATAAATATTTATCCTTTTACCTGCATCTATTTAACCCAGAAATATAAATTGGATGCTCTAAAGCAAGAGCCTGGAGGTTGACATTGTTGTTTGGCCAATGATTAATCCTGCTGCTTTGCTTGCAGAGGGGCACTTACAATTTAAAGAACCCCCCTCTGAAAGGATAGTGATACAGGGAGAAGGTGATGGAGCGATAAAAAAAGCAAGGAGAAATAGAGAGAGAAAAGCAAGAAACAGAGATAGAGGACAAGAAAAAATGAGGTAGAGAGAATGAGTAGATGCTGTGATGAGGTCGGTTACCGTGGCAACTAGCGTAGCCGGCCTGTGATACATATTGTTCCCCATGAGAGAAGAAGAAGGGAGAGCAAGTTTAAGACGGAGGAGAGGAGGGAAAGAGACAAGGGGAGTTAGCAGGGCGGATTGAAGACAGAGAGCAGGACGAGTGGAGGGGCAAAAAATTTATGGAAAAGCTAGAAAGGAGAAAACAAGACATAAAAGGAGATACTCACACCAACTGAGAGGGATTGCCATTCTTGGGACAGTAAAAGGGGAAAAATCTGGATTAAATAAGTCATGGTCCCTTTGGTACTTTATTTTCTGGACCACTCGTGTAATACAGCCCCATGCTGGTCCAGCTCATCCGTATTATGACAAATCTGTCTCGTATTCGCATTATTAGGAGAGCCAGTAGCTTAGCAGGACAGTACAAAATGACTTACAGGTTAATGCCCTTGCTCTGTGCAAACACACTCATGCTTACAAAAACTGACATACGAGCGTATGTGGATGTAGTCACGCCTGGCAGGATCACGGGGACAGCTCCTAATTAGCGGTTTGTCTCCGAGCAGTGATGCTAAAAGACCGCCGAAGAGACACTTTGAGCTGAATTTGGCCTCGAATAAATGGCAACACCTGAGCGGCTGTGTTTTTAGGGCATATTGATAATGACCACAAACATCATACGTTACATTTGTTCGGCCCCTTGTCGTGATATGCTTAGTCGTTAGTGGCATCAAAATTGACCCTTCAAGCATTTTCCTTTGTCTGTTACAGAATAATTTACATACTCTGAAGGGTTTGGATTTGATTTAAACTAACTGCATTTTATCAGATGCATTTAAGTCTGGCATCTGGAGGTGAATTGAGGACAGAGCTAACAGTTGATGGCAAAGCATATTAATATATATATTTCCTCTCACCTTGCATTGGCCTCACTTTTGTATGTCTTGTCTGACTATGTGGTCATCGACTGAATTCCTTGAGCCTGCTCGACAGAACAGTGAATCAAAAAACCCGTCACATCACTCATTTGGAAACAAGTACATGGTCGATACCGAAGCCTTTTCTTCACAAAATGTCAAATCTCCGCAAAGACGAGCCCCTTTCTTGGCTGCCTACAGCCATCTGTAAATTTTCAGTCACTATATTGAAATATTATGGAAAAGTTTATTTACTTCACTAATTCAATTTAAAAAGTGATACCCGCATATATTTCAAGTATTTATTTCTGTTCATTCAAATGACTGTAATGAAAACCATAAATTATCTTTCTCTGAAAATGTTAATACACAAGACCAGTAAGAAAATGTTTTTGCAAAGAAATGGCGGCCCACTGAAAAGAAGGTCCTTGTATCGTACAGTACATGCACTGAGAAGCTGGTCAGAGCTCCTTTTGGCTTAAATACTGAATCAAGGCAGCTTGGCCTGACTGATCAGCCTGTGACTCTCCTGAGGTGTTATGAAACCTAAGTTACTTTAATAGAGGCCTTCAGCTTGTCTGCATTGTTGGCTTTAGTGTGTACCAGCTTCCCCATTACCTAATTGACAATAATCATTGATTTACTATTAAAATGTAAACTTCCAAAAAATGACTTTGGACCCTTGACATTTAAGTCATTTTTCCTCCTATGCCCAGGTAAGACAGCTGTGAATATACTCAAGTTATGAGAGGCCCAGCACAAGGAAAGTAACAGTTGTAGCCCATGTCCTGGGTATGTCTCTCCATGTTTTTGCTGTCCATACCTTGTGACTCCCCCCAAACCATGTATGGGTTTTCATTTGTACAATTTATCCATCTGCTAAACTTTCATTAATGTCTTAATGAGGCAATTCAACGCAAAGTTGAAGAGGCGTGTCAACCATGACAGCCCCACAACATCCAGAGATTTGAAGTACTCAGGGCGGATCTCATCCTCCCCGAAGCCTTGCCACCGCGGACCTTTTTAACCACCTCGGTGACTTCAGCCTGGGTGATGAAAGAGTCCAACCCCGCGTCCCCAGCCTCTGTTTCCACCAGGGAATGCGTGATGGCAGGATTGAGGAGATCCTCGAAGTACTCCTTCCACCACCCGATAATTTCCCCAGTCGAGGTCAGCAGCCTCCCACCCCCACTATAAACAGTGTTGGCGAAGCACTGCTTCCCCCTCCTGAGGCGCCGGACGGTTTGCCAGAATCGCTTTGAGGCCGACCGGTAGTCCTTCTCAATGGCCTCACCGAAACTCCTCCCAGGCCCGAGTTTTTGCCACAGCCCGGGCCGCAGCATGCTTGGCCTCACGGTACCAGTCAGCTGCCTCAGGAGTCCCACAAGCCAACCACAGCCGATAGGACTCCTTCTTCAGCTTCCGCCAGGCGTTCCCAGCAGACCCTCACTATGCGCTTGGGCCTGCCAAGTCTGTCCGGCTTTCTCCTCCTCCAGCGGATCCAACTCACCACCAGGTGGTGATCAGTGGACAGCTCAGCCCCTCTCTTCACCCGAGTGTCCAAAACAAAGTCAATCATTGACCTCCTGCCTCGTTTTTCGGTCATGACCCAAAGTTCATGGCCATAGCTGAAGGTAGGAACGTCGAGAGCTTCGCTTTTCGGCTCAGCTCTCTCTTCACCACAACGGACCGGCACAGCGCCCCCATTACTGCGTCAGCCGCACGGATCCGTCTGTCGATTTCCCGCTCCATTCTTCTCTCACTCGTGAACAAGACCCCGAGATACTTGAACTCCTCCACTTGAGGCAGGAACTCCCCTCCAACCTGAAGAGGACAACCCACCCTTTTCCGGTTGAGTACCATGGCCTCTGACTTGGAGGAGCTGATATTCATCCCAGCCGCTTCACACTCGGCTGCGAACCGCCCCAGCGCATGCTGTAGGTCTTGGCTAGAGGGAGCCAGCAGGACCACGTCATCTGCAAAAAGAAGAGCCGAAATCCACTGGTCCCCAAACCAGACCCCCTCCGGCCCTTGGCTGTGTCTAGAAATCCTGTCCATGAAAGCGGTCGGGGACAGTGCCTCTGGACTGGCAGACCGGGGTGGTGGTCCCCCTTCATAAGAAGGGGGACCGGAGGGTGTGTTCCAACTACAGGGGATCACACTCCTCAGCCTCCCTGGTAAGGCCTACGCCAGGGTATTGGAGAGAAGAGTCCAGCCAATAGTTGAACCTCGTCTTCAGGAGGAGCAGTATGGTGTTGGTCCCGGCCGTGGAACACTGGACCAGCTCTATACCCTCTACAGGGTACTCGAGGGCTCATGGGAGTTTGCCCAACCGGTTCACATGTGTTTTGTGGACCTGGAGAAGGCATTCGACTGTGTCCCTCGTGATGCCTTGTGGGGGGTGCTCCAGGAGTATGGAATCGGGGGCCCTTTATTAGGGGCCATCCGGTCCCTGTACGAGCGGAGCAGGAGTTTGGTCCGCATTGCCGGCACTAAGTCGGACCTGTTCCCGGTGCATGTTGGACTCCGGCAGGGCTGCCCTTTGCCACCGGTCCTGTTCATAACTTTCATTAATGTCTTGCATGCAGCAGCACATCTTCTTGAGCAATTATCTTTTGTGGCTTACCCACCTGATGGAGGAAGTATTTTCATTAATTTTGTAGGGTATAATTTGACCATAAGGCATGTTAACCATAAAGAAACTATCCGTATCTGAAGTCCCTTTTTTCATTTGTAGAATTTGTCCATCTGCTAAACATTCATTAATGTCTTGCATGCAGCAGCACATCTTCTTGAGCAATTATCTTTTGTGGCTTACCCACCTGATGGAGGAAGTATTTTCATGATTTTTTAGGGTATAATTTGACCATAAGGCATGTTAACCATAAAGAAACTATCTGTATCTGAAGTCCCTTAGTTCTTCGGTCTTGTCACTAACTCTGTCCAATATGTGTTACTGGCCTTAAGTGACTGCTGCTGTAAAACCAACTAACCCTTGCAGGAGTTGGCTGTTACAGTGCTGTGACTACTTCTATGAATAGACTTGTAAGAGAAAAGGTTTACTTCAACAATCCTTGCCACCTCAGTCCTTTTCAAACAAACAGATAACCAGATGGCATGTAAGAGTCGGCTTGAACAGCTCTGTGAAATTTCTTAGTGAGCTCTGTTATTCCCCAGGAACAAAACGTTTGTTGAGAAGACATGAAACAGATGACATTACCGTTCATCTACAGATCAAACAGATCTACAGATCCAAATGAGGTTGGAAGGTGAAATGGGCTAACCAAGCTTGACTTCCAGCATCTTTGTTAAGACTAAATCTGGACTGGATCTATGAGCTACAAATTCCCATTTTCAATAGATTTTCTGAACTAAACAAATGCAAGGATTGGTCGAGCTCAAACAAACAAAACAAACAAAAAATATTTGTGTAAAAATCATACTAATATTTAGAAAATGTGATTCAAAAAGGTATCTCTATCTAGTAATCTAAAGAGGAATAAAGTGTGCAACATCTCAAAACTGACAAAAAGTGGCAAACCCAGGAAAGTCAAACTGACTCATGAATTGTGTAATGCCTTGCAAATAAGGGCAGGAATGTGGGTCAGAAATATAACAGCATTTAACGATAGCCTCTGAGATGTGTTTTATCATCAATCAGCACGGTGTGGTATTGGCTGCCAGAAGATATAACACGCCTCTTTGAATGTTAAAAAGAAAATGTATAGAAAGCAAAAGATGAAAAACGATGCTTCAAAACAATAAGGAACAGCTGGATATTACTGACAAATTTCTACAAAGCAACAAATTGATGTAAAACTATGCATTTCTATGTTTTCTTCTTGTCTTTGAAAGAAAAACATTAAAATACTCTTTCCTTGATCATCTGTTTGTTTTGTTTTCCTCTTGCAAACAATTGCTTCTAGGCACAGAATGACATGATTTATCATTTAATGACTGCTCAGGTTTGGCTCATTTAACTCCCCATCTGTATGGAAAACCTCTTGGTTAGCAATATCACTGCTCATATAATCCATCATCCGTGGCCTGAGAGATGTGCACCCATTGCTGTGCAGTGCTGGGGTGCTTTGGGCCATGCCTGAAATGCAAACATGTTTAAAACCTTAAGATCATCCCAGGAATATTTCATTTATTCTTCTATTATCATATTCTATATTGACTTTCGGACTGTACACTCAGTGCTTCCCCCCCACATCTGCACTGATGATGTATGCATGTGGTTTATGGAGAAAGGTGAAGGTGTATTTGCAATAAGAACATCTTCAAGCATGAAGTCTGGTGGAATTGCTCTTTTAGTGAACGTTATTAGGAGAAGTGCAAATTCTCCCCTTTGAACCTTAAACATGGCTAGCTAACAGAACAAAAAAATTGGTGGCTTATAAGAGAACTTTCAAAACAATAGTTTTCTTTATCTATATATATCTATATTTATTTGTACCGCCTAGGAATTTAGTTGAAGTGGTCAATTTATTTTGGAGCCACAAAACCTTGATAATTTACAATGTGCATTTCAACTTCTTAACAAAACTGGGAAAGTAATTGAAAAAATACCTTTATATGGATACATATTTCATTTGCAGCAGCAGAGGATGAATGCCCATTAATATAAACAGACTATTTTCTTGACATAAAAAATCTTATCTAACAAGAATATAAAGCCTTATAAGCCTTGTCACGTATTTACATTATAAAATATGATTGAGTGAGCACTATTTCTTTCCCCTAAAGTTCTGTAATAAAGGAAAGGTGGGTCGGATTTGAAAAAAATTTGACGAGGGCAGACTTCTCTTCACTCACCAAAACAATCTCTGTTTAAAATCGATTTTTAATCTGGACTACGATGCAATGGGAATCTGGGCTTCATTGAGGAAACAACCCAAGACTGAAAGAAAAGGACACAACACAGTTCATGCCACATCAGTGGTAGATAGTTCTTGGGGAGTTACCAGGAAGACCATGTATGCGACTGGTTGCTTTTTTCAGCTTTTCAGGCAAAAAAATTGTTTTCTGATTATGTGCCTTCCTTGAGTACAAATTGTCTGTTTATGTCCATTTAATGCATAAATGAAATCAATAACTGCTCTCAATAACTGCTTTCAAATCTTTAACTTTTGATAATTAGCTGCAGCATGATACTTGCCACAGGCAACATATTGTTGCTAGAAAAATAAGTGCAAACAGACTTATAGGATTTTACTGGCTTGACTGACAGTGTTCTCAGAATAATGTTTTGATAGCTATATTGATCTAGTGCAGTTAAACCCTCATGAGTAAAACACAGACTTATGAGTAGTAAAGTAAGACTTTCTGCTGCTTCCATTCACTTCTGCCATGATGGGCGCAGCCACTGCACGGCTGTGTTAAACATGCTAAACAAATGCTGGTGGCAAGGTTGTCTGGAGAAAAGGAATTGCTGGTTAGAACAGGACAAAAATTATTACAACTAACAGCAACGGCAACAAAGTTTTTGTTTTTTTGAATTACATGTTTTGTCATAGTGGTTATTCACAACTGTGTAAAATTACAGGCAGTCTTGGCTTGCCATCTGAACTTCTAAATCCCTTGGCAGAGGGTCAGTTTGGTAGGTCTCCTCACTACTGCTTTTAAAGTTTCTCTTGACTCTTGTTACTCCTCACTGGACAAATCCCCAAATAAATCTTCAGCTTATGAATTCACATTTCATGTTAGATATGCAACATCATTACTCTCTGGCAATTTTCACCTGTGTTCTTTACTCCCTTCAGCTTACTTTTTCATTTCATTTACAATTTTCTCAACTTCGAATATGGATATACACAAAGACTGTGATTTATTCACTTTTAACATTTGTTAAAAGTACTTCTTCAGAATTCAATTGAGTATTTGAAAACATAAAAGCTTGCAGACTCACAAATGTCTTTTTGGTGCTTTAGCTAGGACTTTATGATTTCCATCTTTTTCCCAGCTCCATCATTCATTTCTTCCTTCATGGCACTACTAGTGCAATTTCCACCCCTGCCTCTGAGGTCACGACTTCTCCTCTCCCGATAGATCACACCATGGAATTATATAGACAGTGTCACAACCTTCCTCGAAGCCAAACCGTCAACTGTTAGGAGGAATATTAGCGGGATGACCTCAAACAAAATGCCGGCTG
The DNA here is from genome assembly GCA_036173005.1 of Crenichthys baileyi. NCBI lineage: Eukaryota > Metazoa > Chordata > Actinopteri > Cyprinodontiformes > Goodeidae > Crenichthys > Crenichthys baileyi. The sequence continues at coordinate 121,663 of JAHHUM010001586.1, read as the reverse complement.
TCCTTGGCAGCTGGGTAAGCAGGTAATATCCCCCATTTAAAGAGACCCTAATATTAAAAAAGCTCTCTGTGCAACTGTCCCCTCACCCAGACTTTTTAAACATGTCCCTGCAGTGATTGCTTGATGCAAATGCAGAGCTCCGTGCTCGTTTCACTTTGGTCTCCATTACACTGAGCAAAGATTGGTTGGCTTGTCGGAATGGGAAATAGGCCTTTAATCATTAATGATGCCCATGTCTAAGTCGGGTATGCCCTGAAGTGGTCTGTCTCCTCTTCTTTTTCTCTCCTCTGATGCTAACTTTCTGCCTCTGTCTACATCAGTCACTGTCTCTCCCTTTTTGCTAACTCCCAGGGAAAAAAGAAGGTGTGTGAACCTACCAAAATCCCAAGTGTTCCCTTCTTAAGGGGAAGAGAATAATGTTTGAGCCGTGCCAACATGACAGTCAGAAAGAAGGTGATCTGTAAACACCTTGACGCTCAACTTCTGGAATCTGAACTGGTGAGCGTGTTTGGAAATGCTACTTATGAGCTATCCGGCAAGAAAGATTTAAGGCATTTTCACATTGGTTTTGTAAATGTTACAGCCAGGTGTGAGCATGCTAAGCCTATTCAATGAAAAGCTCTCCGCTTTGCTCTCAAGCCAAAATCAAAGCAGGAGTCGAGCAGGTGGGAAAGCTGGGATTGCGTGTGGAGCTTTTTAGATATCACATGCAAAAGCTTCCTTTATGACAACAGGCGGAGGAAGAAAACACACATATCTGTTCTCTTCTCTCTCTCTCTCTGCTTCTCCCTTACACACACAAATATTCCTAAAAAAATCATCTCGGTGGTTGACATTGTTTGCATTGCCATTTGAAATTGTTTTCTTCCTGCCAAGTAAGAGCGCTGTTTGACAATTTTCTATTTCCACATCTTTTTGTATCCTCAATATTGACTTAGTTTTATTTTATTTTTTTGTCAACACTGGATCCCCCATCTTCTTTAACATGGTGGCATTTCCATTACTGTGTTTTATCTTCTGTCTTCAGGCGCGGCAGTACCAAAGACAGTGTGCCAGAAATCGAGATCCGCACGTGGCTGAAAACCAAGATACTCCGGCAGCCTATGCGAATTTGAATGCCAGGCTGTAACGGTATCTCAGGGTTTAGAATTAGATATACACAGATTCTTAAAAGTTTGTGATTCGTTTTGAATCTCTAATACTCATTAGTTCTTGAGTGAAAAAGAACCAAATTAATCAGTAAGAAAGTTATTCCATGCTGCTAACTATGAATGGCCAAAGAATGCAAACTTCTTTGTCTGTCAAATATGTTTAGAAGGAAGGCTAAATCAGATCAATTAAAATAATTAAAGTCCCCCTAGTGATCTTCACAAGTATTCTGGAAGTATTTAATACAACCACAGGTAAAAAGTTGTCCCAAATCTGCATAGAAAATGTGACAAAAGTGAGTAGACTAATGGACAAAGGTTCCCAAAAAACATGCATGTAAAGGTTTTTCCTTTAGAAAGACAAACTAAGATCTATGAATAACATCACAGTCAAGTTAGAAGTTGGAAAAACCGATAGGATTAGTTGAGAATTGTTGTGTTCAGTAATTGCTGTTACCAAAAATACTTTACTTTACTATACTTTTTTAAAATATTTATTTGGTAATGTGTTCACTAACATGTACAGTGCCATGTATGTGACTAATGTGATGAGAAACAAACTGTTATTAGATTTAGGGCACATTCACACTGCTGCTTTATTCCAGGGATTGGTAAAAGTGAGAGAATTCAAATCTTTAGTTGGTTTGCCTGTACACAGAAATATTTAAACCGAACCACACAAAGTCCTGCAGTTGCAACTGATTGTTTCAGGGGCAGTATTGCGCTGATCGAGAAGGAAAAAAAGCACAAAGAAGAAAGTCTGTCTCATCAGGGTTTCTGTTGCTACTTTGGTTTTCAAATGTAGTTGTGCGCCTGCAACTTTTCACTACTCCATGTAGCCCAAGAAAAATTTTCAACCTCTTTTGTCTTTAGTTTCACACTGGTGATTGGAGTAAAAACAATGTTAAAAGTCTGTTTGGCAACACTGGTGGTTCTTTTTGTATATGCAGTAGTGTAAAGATGTATTTGTCCTCTTTGAGATTTCTTCTTTGTTTTGTCACACAAATGTTTGAGGTCAAATGAGTTTTAACATCAATTTAGTCAATGCAAAATGCAGTTTTCAAATGATGATTTCAGCCTTGCCCAATATAATGTATTTCCCTAGTTCAATTGTGAATTGCATAACATTTTGTTATTAGCTTATTGAACTTACTAGGCATAACCAGGCCTGATTACTTTTTGAACTGTGGAATCAGGAAATTTAAGTACAACCTTTCTGACAACATGATGTATGTTAAACAGACTCTAAAAAAGATATCGTGCAAATATACTGAAATACAATAACAGTTGACAAAATGAGCATTGTCATTTGTCAATATAAAAGGGGAACAAAACAACTTGAGAATCGAGCAAACCACGGTTAGAGTAATTATGCATAGATGAAGAAAATATAGAACCTCAGTTAACCTTATCAGAGGTGGAAGGTTCACCAAAATTAGTCCTAGAGCACATTGACAAGACAGAAAAAAAATGCACAAAATCAAAAGCACTTTCCGTCTCATATTTGTTGAAATCCACAATACCTTCAGGGAAATCAGATCAGACAAAAGTGGAACATTTTGGAAGGTGTGCATCCCATTACATCTGGCATGCTAAACACAGCATTTCAGAAAAAAGAAACAAAAAAGAAAACATCCTACTGACAGCCAAACATAGTGCGGGTAGTTCGATGATTAGGAGCTACATTGCTGCTTCGTGACCTTGACAACTTGGCATAAATAACAGATCCATATTTGCTCTCCACCTGAAAATCCTGAAAAAGAGTGTCTGGCCATCAGTAATAAAGGTTATGGAGTGGCCCAGTCAAAGTCCAGAATTGAATATGATTGAGGTGCTGAGGCTGGTCATTCTCAAAGAATTATAACAGGGCAAACTTCCTCCACAGCGATTTATCAGACTGATTTTTTTATGCCAAAAGTGGCACAACAAAATAATAGGTTTAGGGAGCAGTTACCTTTTACGGTGGGGCAGATTGGTTTAAGTTGCTTTTTTTTCCTGTTAAAAATAAATTAATTTGAAAATAATTTTTATGGATTCACTTAAACATCAAATACATTTTAAAATATGAACATTGTGTGAAAAAGAAAGCCCAAAACCACAGGGGACTGTACTCTCTCCAGTCCTTTTCACTCTGTACGCCTCAGACTTCCAGTACAAGACAGACTCCTGTCGTCTGCAGAAATACTCGGATGATTCTGCAGTTGTGGGGTGGATCAGAGATGGAGAAGAAGCTGAGTACAGGGAGATGGTGGACCACTTTGTGGCATGGTGTGGAAACAATCATCTCATCTTTAACGTGACTAAAATAAAGGAGATGATTGTAGATTTTAAGAGAAACAGGAATAAGTCAAAAACTATTTCCATCATGGGAGAAGAGGTGGAGGTGGTGGAGGAGTATAAATACCTCGGTGTTCACCTGGACAACAGACTGGAGTAGAGATGCAACTGTGAAGCTGTCTACAAGAAGGGACAGAGCTTAGAGAAAGCTTAGGTCCTTTGGTGTTTGCAGCAAAATGCTGCATATCTTCTATAAGTCTGTTGTGGAGAGTGTGCTCTCTTCTGCCATCATCTGCTGGGGTAGCAGCATCAGAACCAGGGACTTAAAAAAGCTCAACAAGATGATAAAGAAGGCTGGGTCTGTTCTGGGGATTCCTCTGGAACCTCTGGAGATCATTGTGCAAAGACGGATTCTTCATAAAATGAAGAACATTATGGAGAACCCTGAGCATCCTCGTCATGAGACTGTCCTACAACAACAAAGTGTCTTCAGTCAGAGGCTTCTTCAGATGTGCTGTAAGACAGAGCGCTACAGGAGAGCCTTCCTGCCAACAGCCATCAGCATCTACAATGGCTCTTTGAATAAACCTACATAATGAGCTACAACAACATTTAATTTCCCTTTGGGATTAATAAAGTATTTTGAATTTTAATTTTAAAACTAAAACTATATACAGTAAACAATGTTGCATATGGAATTGTCATGCAAATAAGCAACAGAGCACTCATTCGAGACAAAGCTGACATAATGTTTTAAATATATATATATACAGTATATATAAATTTCAGTACTTGTGTCATCCTCCAATGTGTAAGCACACTGAGCAGTGAGGCCTTCTGCCAATAAAAAACTGCCAATGTTTGGTGAGAAACCTCAGACTTTCTGAAGTTTGAACTTCACTTGTGTAGGCCTTCTAATTTTTTGGAGGTAGAACAATGCCTCAGATGTTTATGTACAACCAAAGACTATTAAGAAACTGTTAATGTTGGTTTTATCTGGCCACAATTACTGACAAGATTCTGAGATGTTAGGTTATGTTTTTTTGTGTTCATGTTTTTCACCATGTTCCTTGTTATGTTCTATAGGTCTTGCCATTTTGTTATTTTTGACACTTTGGCATTTCTTTTTTCTTTAGTTAATGCTTTGTGTTTTTCTTGTGATCCTTTTACATTTAGATTGTTTCCTGTGTCCTCTGTTTATCATTTTTCCAAGCTTCTTATTCAGTTCCATTCATGTTTATTTGCCCTTTCTCCCCTTCTTTGCTCTGCTCTTTTCTTCGGTCTCAGCTGTTCCACATTTCCTCTGATTCCTCTGCATTCTCTTTGCCTCAGCTGCAATGCATTCCCCCTGATTAGCTCTTCTGGTTTGCCTGTCATTTCTCTATCCCTGCCAAAGTATATATGTATAGATACTCTTTGGCCTTGTTCCTCACTGGTTCCTTCTGTTTTTCCACAGTCAATCCGTTTCGCTGCTACATGCTTTGTTTTTCCATGTCTCCTGTTAGTTCTGCCTAAGTTCTGTAAGTTCTTTTCATTTGTGTTGTTTTTCTATTAAAACTTCTGAGCTTGGTTTGCTCTGCTACGACATAACTTGCCATCGTTAATGGCGTTGCCATCTACATAGAACAACAACTTAACAAAGGCCACTCATTCCCTCCTATCTCACTGTATTCCAAGCATTTTGTTGCCACCAGCTGGAAAGAATTCTTAATTTATTGTCAACTAATGGCTTGTTTAGGTTTTCTGCAGTCTAGTTTATTGAGTGACCTTAGACTCAAGAGGTTTGTTTAGGTGAGAGAAAGCAAAGGGCAGTGGGAGGGCTGAAAGAATCTCTGGTAGGAGCAAGTGAGACAGTGGCAAGAAAAGCAAGTGTCCTGTTCAGGATGTATCCTGGGGTCAATAAAGTGCAGTCTGGTTCGGAAGAACGAGCCCTGCTGCAATTTTTATGAGCGTGCCTTCCCCCCAATCATAAGGGGGTGGCCTCTCATAACAGAAGAAAAACAACTAATCAATAATTGAGGAGAGCAGTAAACACCATGTACACAGCAACTCTGCAAAGGAAATTCCTGTGCTGTGAATATGTTTCATTGTGTATGCAAGTGGATTTATTTCTTTATTTGCTTTTGTCCCATGCTGACAAACAAGGGATATTTTATCATCTAATGCAACAAAAATATAGTCTGTCCTATTTCATGTAACTATTTAGGTATCAGTCATTCTTATAGACCCAGCTGTTTTTTTTAAAAGGAACCCTCAGTCAGGAATATCATGTTTTAAATTAATGCTAGGTCATCCTGACAAGATTCCCAAACCCCTCTTTCTAAGATTTGCATAGTTAATTTGTTTGAGGAGTCTCAGAGTAAAGTCAGCTGAACGATTACATGAAGATCCAAATGAAATCCTTTGTCTATTTCGGCTTCATGCGTTAAAGTCAGTTTGATGTGTGACACAGCATACATAGCTCTGAGGGCTTCCTAATAGCCTCCAAGGGCATTTATACATCCTGCAACATGCACAAACTTCCTTATAAGTTTTCATGTGGTAATGCAACACACTACATGTGCATTCTTTCCTCCCCTCATAATTCTTCTGAAATACATTACTTTGTGTATGCAGCCATTTAGGCAGGATTCCAAGCAGATAAATCAGAGAAGTTTGGTTCAGTGACAGACTGCAGAGAACTTTTCATACATCCTAAACCTTTTGGAAAATATTCATCTCGCTTTTATGCACTGTATCTGATTGAACTTTTGAGGAATCCTTTTATAGTGTATTTTTAAGATCATGTTTCAGAGTAAGGGCTTGCCTTAAACATATTGATCTGCTGTGGGTTGATGGGACTGTCCCTCAAGGCATTTTGGGAGGTGCTAGGGATGCTTTTGAAGTGTCTGTGGTTGTTTTACAATCAAAGCAAGAGCTGTGTTTGGATTCTAAGCACAATATTGGACGTCAAGGATGTAAAGAGGTAATAGCAATGGTTTGCAGCAGTGAGAAGTAACTGGGACTAACTAAACTCACCCAAGTCAGGTGTCAGTCTCTGTTTCAAGCAAAGGAGATAACGTTTCAAGACGTCTTGCTCACAATTGATGACAGGATAGAGCAGGTGATGAATGTAATATTTGGGGCCTCATCTACTGTAATGCTGGTACTACTCTGGTTTGTCATGTTAAAGAAAAAGATATGTCAAAACATCAAGGTCTCGACTGAGTAGTAAGTCTGCCTTCCAGTCATCATGTATGAATGGATGTATTTTTTTGATAACAGCAGTCTTTTACAGTCAAAAAGAACACTGTTTAATGTTAGAAGGGTGAACCACTCAGGTGAAAATCCTTCATAGTAAAAGTATCCTCGTGGTGTTTCCAGATATTTCCAATGCCATGAATGTGACCTAACATGATCACTGTGATAGTTGTCCATGTCTTGGGTACGTCTGTGTGGGCTGGCTCTTTGAGCACTTACTCCAACTTTTGTCCATACCTTGTAAATTTTTACAAAACTGTTAAATGAGCTTTGTTTTACAATCCCCTTAAGGTGCAGTTTTCCATGTTGCTTGTGTGGCTTATCCCACATTTTTTCCTTCCACTCAACTTTCCATTTTGCTTGGATACATCACATTAGCCCCTTCAGAATCTTCTGTTTGCTCTGTTTTCCCTTATGTGTAAACACACAGGGCATGTGATCGCTTGACAAATCAACTAGTATGCTGTGAAAGGAGTACATTTTCTGTAATGAGGGCTTTTGGTGGCTGATAACTGTCTGCTGGACAGACTTTCAAGATGCAGTCATTCCTATGGTTTTGTAGGCCTTAACATAGATATTGGATAGCATTACATTTCCACATAAAAATCCTTTATTGGTCTTTTGTAATATTCTTAGTTTTCACTCTGTCAGTTGAATTACTAAAAAGCAATGTGGGGACAGTTGTGTTTTAATTGTCCGGTTAACAAAAAAAAAATGGAAGTATTTAATTTATGTGTTATTATTTGTACCATAGCAATAAAAGCTTCAGAGATGCAGCTTCAGGTCAGCGGAGCTTTGTTGGGGGGATTAGTTGCCTGTTGGCAAAGTCATAGCCTCAGAATCATTTTACCCCCTCAGGGTTTTTTGTCGCTGCATTGCAAAAACAGACACAGCAGAAAGCAGACGGTGGGCCTGTTTTGTTCAGGACCATTTCCTCTTGTCCCCTCTATTTCAGCTCAGTAGCACTTGCTTACTATTCCTGCTGCATGTACCAACTCCATAAATACTGTATATGCTGAATAGGATTTATAAACATAACTTTTTTAAACCAGTAAACAAAATCGGCTCCTTTTAAAATAAACTCTGAAAACATAGCTTTTACTCCCCAAAAATATTACCTCACATGTTTTATTCACATATACTTGGTTGCATTCTGTAGAACAGCACACAACCAGACAATGCCGGTAATTGAAAAAGCAAGTTATAAACTAAAGATAGTGATTAGGGGTGCACCGATGGATCGGCCGGCCGGTGAGACGGGTGATCGGTCTGTACTTACAAGTGAAGCCAATCTTATCCACCAATTTTATGCACCGATCTTATCTACTTCTCTAACCTATTGTGCAAGTTTTATTTCTTTTTAAAATGTGAAAAATGAAAGACTAAAGGAACTGCAATGCTCTAAACATTTCATTTATATTTGAGAGAACTGCCTTATGTGCAGTTAAAACAAGTTTGTATTGTTTCATGGGTGTTGTTTCATTTTTTTAAATAAAATAAGATTGGAACTTTGAAGGTGTATTGTAACCTTATAACACCTGACAGTTTCAATTATAAAGAAAATCGATATCGGCCAAAATCAGCAAAACTGCAATCGGTGCCCCCCTAATAGTGATTAGTTGTTTAGATTTACCTCTACAGATAAAGCATGTGCTAAGGCAACCTTTTAGCTTTCAAAACAAACACTAATGCACAGAGGTCAAAGTTCAGTGTGTGGCATGGTTGTGTAAAGCTGCATGGAAAGCATACATGTGCATTTGCTGCAGAATTGGTACATCTGCATGTGGAATAGCACCAGGATATTGTCAATTAACCACCAAAAACAATCCCTCACTGCCGGTGGGGGTTTAGCAGGTAACTATGAGGGCAGAGCCAGTTGGGGGGAAATTGGATGCTCTGCTAGGCTGCATGATGATGTTCAGGTGCGGTACAGAAATACTCATTAATTTTTGGTACCTGGAGCTAGAGAGCATTCCTGATGAGGCCAACATTTGAGGATTTTGCAAGGAATTTCCTCATGTGAAAACAGCAGAGTTGTAATCTCTGTATATTATATTTCGACATAATGGTGAATGGAACAAAGGGGAGAAGCAGCATTGATTTCTTTTTTGCAAGCAAAAAGATAAGACAATTAAAAATCCCCCTGCTGTTCTGATCTGATGTTTTTGGGTTTTGGTTTTCATTCATAACATAACATTCATGTTTTGATCACTTCAGTGTTCTTTACTATCGTTTTAAAAGGTCTCACCATATTGCTTTCATTACTCTGTGTTCCTTATTGGAAGAAAAGTGTTTCCACATTGTAAGGATTAATGATTATTAATATTTATAAACATTATACTTAAAAATCATAATTCATACGTAATAGGTTCTAACCAAAAATAAATTTTCTTATGAATTGATAGAGATATTCTCTGGGGTTGTGATTATTGGCAATTAACATTTACAATTAGTTAATTGTCATTAATAATTGCTAATTATCAACCAAAACCATGTTAAATGTCAATGTGTTATCAACCTTTTTACCAAATGGTGTGGAACACTAACCTTAGTTGACAGATGATCACTCTTACAGAGAATACACAGTTATTTTAGTGAAAATTTATTAAAATTTGTTAAAGACTTCCCTTTTACAATCAACTTTTGTGGACCAAGACATTTCACCTACTTAAAGTATGCACTATTCAAAAAAGGGGTACTTAATGATAACAAAATAATGAGAATTTGCACTGAGTGTAGCTGGAGATCAAACCAGCAGTTGTGGACTGGGTGGGAATAGATCAAAGCTTTGGATTGACTTTGAATAAGGAACAAATTAATAAACGGTGAATCTTTATCTTGTTAGGTGATGCATTAATCCGTCGGTTGACAGAATGGTAGAACCAGGCCATCTTAAATTCTGTACAGCGCACAGCAGCCTTGCTCTTTATTCCAGTAACAACTGACAGTGAACTGGTCAAGACAAAGGGGTCATAAATAAAAAAAAACCTTTGCGCGGGAAACCAGTGGAGAAAAACACAGAGCCATAAATTGGTTAGACAATGGAATTGTTTGGGCATAGTAGGCATGTGGTCACGGATCCGTAAACAACTCAAAACGGTCAACTTCTTCTCTGTCGGCAAAAGGGAAAAATATGATGAATCGTTGGCAGTCGACTGAAACTGAGGAAAATTTGTCTCCTTGGATAAACCTCTGTGGGGTTTTTAACTTCACCTGGGTAGCGGCGTTACTCTAGGTCTTCGATCGGGACGGTAAATCTACTGGTCCTTTTATAGAAGCAAGATTCTTAGCTTTGTCAAGCTTTTCTTGTAGTTGGCCAGTGTAGAGAAGGGAAATAAGCCCGCCCTCGAGCTTCTACTTCTCCCAAGATTGCCTCCTTGCTTAACTACCGGTAGGAAACTACGGCTGAAAGGATGACTAGCATTAGTTTCAGCTAGTATTTATCATCCCTGCTGGTGATGTCAATGCATCACCAGCAGGGATGCATTGACATCACCAGCAGGGATGATAAATACTAGCTGAAACTAATGCTGGTGATGTCATTGCATCCCTGCTGGTGATGTCAATGCATCACCAGCTAGTATTTATCATCCCTGCTGGTGATGTCAATGCATGCTGGGAGGTGTAGAAACTGTCCATTTACCTGACAAAATGGACAGTGGCCCAACAATGTGTTCATTCCTTTAAGGTTAGTTTTTTTATTTTATGTAGTCTGTTCTGTGTATTTTAGTTCATCCTCAAGATCAGTGTTAGTGTATTTCCCCCCTTGGTTTGTAGCTTTCTTTTCGTCTAGTTTAGTTCCTTTTGTATTCATTTTTCACCATTCCTTGGTTTCCCTGTTCTGTCCTCTTCCACAGGTGGTCCAAACCCCCCTAATGGGCTTAAATGCATCCAATACCATTGCCCACCCTTTGTATATAAGCGCTCTGGCTGTCTCTATTCATTAGTGGTTCCTCCTGTTACTCTGCAGCAGCTCCATGTCTGTTCATCCTGTGCAGGATCTGTGAGTTTTCTGGTTCTATAAAACCTCCACCATGCCAATTCCAAGTTCCTCTCTGCATTTGGTCCTACTCTCAACCTACAAAACCTGACACCTGCTGACCAACATGCTGTTGCTGAGAAAGAAATCTGACACATAGGTTTTCCATTGTTCACTACCTTAAGAGCTGAGGGTTTTTAGTTTAAATAAATATAGTTTATCATTCTGTATGCATTTATTCACTCACGTTCTGTTGTAAAGCAAGTACACCCCATCTATTTTTGCAAATCCTGCAAACCCCTACAAGTCTTAAAGACAAAAAACTCTCTTACCTACTTCCAAGGTGCTTTAAAAGGAGGATGTCATAATTCCAGCCAGGAATGGTTTTAGCATAGGTGGTTCCCTAAGCAGGAACCTCCTTCTGTGCCCAAACACACCCTCCACAAGAGAAACACTCAACAACTGGTGTGTATTTCCAATCAAACAAATCACCATGAACAAAAAATAAAAGTGTAACTTTTCACAGTACTGTGACAAAAAAAAAAAAAAAAAAACATTTGCTACCTTATAGTTATCTCCTGTTTTTGTTGTTACAATTTACAATTGGTGTGGCCTAGGGAACTGGTCTGAAAAGTCTGGATATGAATTCAACTGAGATGCTGAGGCTTGACCTTAAACTGACCAGTCAGTTTGATTTAACAGTCATTGACTGCCTGCATTTTTGAGGATTTAGGCCATTTTTAATAGTAGATCAATTGTGGCCAACATCTCTGCAAATTAATTTATCTGTAAATCCTTCTGCAGTTGTTTACCTAAAGTGTCACTGGATCAACACTGGGAGCTCACTGGATTGTCCCAATGGAATCATCCTCTCTCACCTGGCCAGTCCTGAGTTGGTTTCAACATTTTGCCACAGTAGGTCACTATCATTCAACTCCAACAAAGGCTCTACCCTTATGTCCTTCCTAATAATTATATATAGTACATTAACCCTGCTCCCTGTCATCCTTACCCACCCCAACCAGTTTTGAGTTTCTCACGCCCAAAAACCACTGTGTCTTTATAAATACAATTCAGCAAAAAGTGGTGGGCTGATATCCCTTCACAACTATGTCAAAGACTCCTTGCCAGTTATCACAAATGCTTCATGTTGCTGCCGAAGGGTGACCAAACCAGTTATTAGGATTAGGAGGCAATTGCTTTTTCATGGACAGTTGGTTTGGTTGGGAAAACTGTGGTTTGTATTTATATGGATAATCTCTGTCTTATAGTAATGCTTGGTTGATGACCTTAAACAATGAAGTGTGGAAAAAATGCCAAATTGAAGATATTGAAAGAAACTGAATAATATATGGCTAAGGTCGTTAATGATGACATAGGATGAACATCCACCCACCACTACCAATATTGTAATGGAGGCCAATGCCAACCTAGAATCAAGACCAAAAATGAGCATTTAAAGAGGTGTCGAATAAATAATTTTCGCAATTTTTAAAACAAAAATAATATGGTTACTTGAACTCTGACAAAGTCCAAACAATCAGCCTTCCACCATTGTGCTTAACAACTATAATGCATATATCCATCCGTTGTCTTCCACTTATCCAGGTCAGGTCTCGGGGGCAGCAGTCTAAGCAGAGAGACCCAGACTTCCCTCGCAGCATCTCTACTCCCTCCCGGATGACCGAGCTTCTCACCCTATCTGTAAGGGAAAGCCCAGACACCCTGCGGAGGAAACTCATTTCAGCCGCTGTTATCCGTGATCTCATTCTTTTGGTTAAAGCTCATGACCATAGATGAGGGTAGAAACGTTGATCGACCGGTAAATCGAGAGCTTCGCTTTTGACTCAGCTCTCTCTTCACCACGACAGACCGGTACAGCGCCCGCATCACTGCTGACGCAGCACCAATCCGTCAATATCGGGCTCCATTTTTCCCTCATTCGTGAACAAGACCCCAAGATACTTGAACTCCTCCACTTGAGGCAGGGCCTCCCCCCGACCTGGTGAAGGCACTCTACCCTTTTCTGGTTCAAGACCATGGCCTCAGACTTGGAGGCACTGATTCTCATCTCGGCCGATTCACACTTGGCTGCGAACTGCTCCAGTGAGAGCTGTAGATTACGTGCTGATGAAGCCAATAGGACCACATCATCCGCAAAAAGTGGAGACGCAATCCTAAGGCCACCAAAACAGATCCCCTCAACACCTTGGCTGCACCTAGAAATTCTGTCCATAAAAGTTATGAACAGAATCGGTGACAATGGGCAACCTTGGCGTAGTCCAACCCTCACCGGAAACGAGTCGGACTTAATACCGGCAATGCGGACCAAGCTCTGACACCGGTCATACAGGGACCTAACAGCCGTATCAAAGGGCCTGATACCCCATACACCCGGAGTACCCCCCACAGGATTCCCCAAGGGACATGGTCGAACGCCTTCTCCAAGTCCACAAAGCATGTGTAGACTGGTTGGAAAAACTCCCATGCACCCTCCACGACCCTGATGAGGGTGTAGAGGCCCCTCAGCCCACTCAGACTCAATGTCCCCCACCTCCGCTGGAACATGTTTGAAGCTCTCCCGCAGGTGGGAGTTGAAGTTCCGCCTCACGGGAGACTCCGGCAGGCGTTCCCAGCAGACCCTCAAGAATCGTTTGGGTCTGCCAGGTCTGACCGGCATCCTCCCCCACCATCGGAGCCAGCTTACCACCACATAGTGGTCAGGGGAAAGCTCCTCTCCCCTCTTCACCCAAGTGTCCAAGACATGCGGCCGCAGATCAGATACGACAGACGACAACAAAGTCAATCATCGAACTGCGGCCTAGGGTGTCCTAGTGCCAAGAGCACTTAAAGACACCCTTATGTTTGAACATGGTGTTAGTTATGGACAATCCATGGCAAGTACAGAATTCCAATAACAAAACACCACTCGGGTTCAGAACGGGAGGGCCATTCCTCCCAACCACAGCCCATCCAGATCTCACTGTCATTGCCAACGTGATCGTTGAAGTCCCCCAGCAGAACAAAGGAGGGGCGCTCTCCAACACCCCCTCCAAGGACTCCAAAAAGGGTGTGTAGTCTGAACTGCTGTTGGGTGCATAAGAACAAACAACATTCAGAACTCGTCCCCCCACCTGTAGGTCGAGGGAGGCTACCCTCTCATTCACCAGGGTGAACCCCAACGTACAGGCGCCGAGATGGGGGGGGCAACAAGTAGGCCCACCCTAGCTCGGCGCCTCTCACCAAGGGCAACTCCGGAGTGGAAGAGTGTCCAACCCCTCTCAAGGAGCCATGCGTCGAGGGGAACACAACTATTTCTAGCCAGAACCTCTCTACCTTGCACACCAACTCCGGCTCCTTCCCCACCAGAGAGGGGACATTACACGTCCTAATAGCCAACTTCTGCAGCCGAGGATTAGACCGTTAAGGCCGGGCTCCATGGGTGAAAGCCCGGCCACCAGGCCTGGGTCTAGAGGGGGGGCTCGGTGACCCGCGTCTGGGTGAGGGAACACAGTTTCCATTTATGGCATTCATCATAAGGGGTCTGCCAGCTGCGCTGTGTCTGATCCCTCACCTAGGACCTGTTTGCCTTGGGTGACCCTACCAGGGCCATAAAGCCCCTGGCAACATAGCTCCTGGGATCATTGGGACACTCAAACCCCTCCACCACGGTAAGGTGGCAGCCCAGGGAGGCGATAATGCATATAATTGCAGTTATATCTTTAATTTTTGTTGAGATTGACATCATGGTCATAATCGTAGATATTCAATGGGCATCGCACCAGTTGTTAAACCAATTATTTTATAATATATTATTTTGAGTAATCTAGATGAGTGAATTTCCACTTCACCACTTTCTATCACGACCAGAGACAGAAAACCCAAATTCAGCCAAACACAAAGTGATAAGTAAAAGGGTTTATTCAGAAACTCAGGATCAGAGAGCAGAAGAGCAGCAGTCAGCTTCCAGGAACCACTGAGAACAGAGAGACTAGTTAGTGGCTGAATAAAACTCAGGATCTGCAAGGAGTTAGATAAAGCCACTAACCTTCTCAGTCTGGTGATGGGGCCCAGAATCCAGAGGAGGAAGCGATCCAGACAGTTAATGAGGAAGTGTCCGACAGACTGAAGTCGGATTGCCGACTGATCCAAATCCTCCGGGGAACGAGCTGAAGCTGTGACAGGAACACAGAGAGCTTTGATTGTCCTCTTGACAATAAGTCCAGGCAGGCTAGAGAGCCAGGCGGACTCAGGCTGAATAAACCAGTGGCTAGGCTGAGACGTAAATCCAGGGACAGAAACGGGGTCAAATTCCAGGGCTAGAGGCGTCAGACAAGGGGCAGGCAGAGACATAAACCAGAGGCAGAAAACAGAGTCAAAATCCAAAATCCAATCCGTCAGACAAGGAGCAGGCAAGAGGGAATAATCCGTAAGGCAAAGGCAAGGTCATGGAACGAGATCAGTGAAGGAACGCTGGATAACTACTCACAAATGTTTTCGAAAATCTGGCACCGTCTGCCTGTCAGAGGGCTGTATATAACTGCAGCTCCACAGGAGTATGGCATGACGGTAATTGCACAGCAGCGCAGCAGCAGACAGGTGAAGCAGATGAGTTAATTGCATGAGTGAGAGCAGAGCAGGCAGACGGGCCAGAATCATAACACTTTCAAAAAAACATCTGCAGCATACTTTGTTCTGTAAATCCCTTGTGATGTATGGACAGCAAGGATTGGTTAATTAGTTACAACTATTTTTTTTTCTTCCTTTGCATTTTGTTGAAAACACAAACCCTCTTTATAGATAAAATGCTTCCTGCTACCTACTGCTGATCAGTTATTCAGGTGCATTTGATTAGCTCTATCTGACTGCCTATTTACCTCCTGACTTGTAGGCAATAAAGGTGAAAAGTAACACAACAAACTCCAATCTCATCATTAAATAGGAATTATCTCACTCTTGTGTATTGATCGTTTTTTTGCTGTGTGCATCCAGTAAAACACTCATGATTAAAAAGTGAAATGCAAATATTACATAGATTCCGAACACATAGTTATGTACTTAAAATTTTTATTTCAGTTCATTTTGATGATTAAACTAAATTGAGCTTCTTAGAAAAGTATTGTATGGCATTAGTATTTTTTACATAAGACCAATAAAAAGATATTAAATACAGAAATGTTCTGTTATTGCTCACATAATCCAGGGGAAGGCTGGTGGCTTGACATAGTGAAATATCAGGAAAGGTTTCAAGCTTATTGATGGAAAGTTCAAAGGAAGGAAAAAGTTTGGTTGTTCCAATTTTAAATTATTGTGACTGAACCATTTCTTTTGATGCTCTGTGTGCTTTCCCATTCTGCTCTCTTCTCAACTGAAAATGACTTCTTAGAAGAGGTTTTCTGTAAATGAGGTGTTGTCATTGTCATTGTCTTTGACCATGAAGGTGACATAGTGGAGAACATGTCTGACGCAGAGGATAACATTGAGTAGGACCATGATTATCAGGCATCCTCTGATGAGAATGGCACCCTCAGTGTTGACCTTCCTGTTGTCTCTCAACTTCCAGGAAACACTCTGCTTTTCAAAAAATGTAAAGTAATTGTGGCCCACTTTCAAAACAGGATAGACGTAGAACTGCTAACGCCATTAAAATGGTTTTAGGCCCTATCAGATACACTGTCAGCCATGTCAAGACATAAAATCTGCATTTGAGCTCTTCATGGCACCATTAATTAAAATAGATTTACTTGAGGTGACAAATTTTGGTGGATAGTTGCAGATAGTTGGAACAAAATAGATGGAACTCACTTGCAAGCCTACATTGTGCTTTTGGCAGGAGTGTACAAGTCAAAAGCCAAAGCAACAGCAAGTCTTTGGACTCTCTGGATATTGTCTATCACCATGCATTAGACTTGTGCAGATCGGAGACATTTAAAGAATGATTTACTCAGTGCTCAATTCCAGGAAGGAATTTACTTATATCTAGTTATTAAATAATATATATATATATATATGATATAATACTATATATATATATATATATATATATATATATATATATATATATATATATTTCTTTTTGCCAGTTTTAAGCAAAATTATACCCTTAGAAGCATGTTTAGGTGGGAGATTTGTGTGGAAGAGGGTAGGCCAAAAAAGGTCATGATGAATCTGGCTGTTGAGAGTGATGTATGCAAGCATATCAATGGTGTTGGGCCATCGTCCGTTTTGACAGGAAGCGAACAGCTACTACAACTGCTACTACACCTGCCAGCATACCTTGCAGCTCTGAAGTCATCCCCAGAAGTGATAAATAGCAGCTGAAAACAATGTTTGGTCCTTTTCCAGTGTGAACCATCAGTCTCACATGAATGAATACAAGATCGCAGGCAGGTTTATTTGTCTCCACAAACCATTTCCAGAAGAGCTTGACAAAGCTGAAAATCTGTTTGATATAAGAAGATCAGAAAGTTCACATCCCGATCGATGACTGTTTAGCCCCTATCCAGTTGAAGATGAAAACTCTTAGGGGTTTTTACAAGGAGACAAAGTTCCTCCTTGTTTGATTCAGTCGACTACCATGGTTCATCCAATTTTTTCCCTGTTTGGACAGTGGAGGAGAAGTTGACTGTTTTGAGCTGTTCACTGATCCGTGACTACTCCAGCAACCCCTTCATTCCTTTCGTTTTATTTCAATAACTTTTATAAAGTCTGGGCAGGGTGAGGTAGGAAATTAGGATGATTGAGGATTGCTACATTTAGTTTAAGGTCTCATTGGTGTTGCATGCAATAATGATTGAAGTGTTTATGCTGAACTCTTTTACTATTTAAATACTGTTGAACTCTGAAGCTGCACAGCAAAGTTTGAATGTCAGTGTGTTCACTGTGTTTTTAATCAACTGAGTGCTGACTCCGTTGACGTTAAAGTGGACTCCAAAGTAGATTGAGGCTGCGAACTGAGCCTCGTGTTCATCTCCTTGTCTCACTGTTTATGGGCTTTGTGTTTTTCCACTGGGTCCCTGCTTTAGAGTTTTATTACCCTTTGTTTCGAGACTAGTTTGGTATCAGCTGTGAGTGGCTACGGGTCCCAGCTGCTTGGTGCTTCACCGCGTCTGAGCTGGCCTTGTTCTACCGTTCTATCAGCTGACAGCCGCTATCGAGACCCATCAATTGACCAAAGAAGGCTTCACCGTTTATTGAATCTGTTCCAGTTTCCAAGTCAATCCAAATTGTTTTTTTTTCCATTTTTGTCCATAAACTGCTGGTTCAATATTCACAGACAGTCAGTGCACATCCCTAATTTTGGTTATTGGTTACTGGTTATTGGTTACCCCTTTTCGTAGAATAGTTCATTCTTAGTTAGGTGAAAGTTGTTGGACCCGAATAGTGGATTGTAAAGGGGACTATCGGTTTAATACATTTTCACATAGATAAAGAGACAGCGTTTGTGTTTATTTTGTGTAAGAGTGATTTGTCTGTCAACTGAGGTTAGTGTTCCACACCATTCGGTAAAAAGTTTTTTAAATTAATTATCAATTAATAATGAGAATTAACTAATTGTAATTAGTAAGTGCTGTAAGCCCAATAATCACAACACCAGAATGTGTCTCTAATTTCTATTAGTAAGAAATTATTTTTGGTTAGAATTTATTACTTCGGAATTATGATTTTTAATAATAATTGTATTAATATTTATAACCAGTAATCATACATCCTTACAATGGGAAGTTGAGTGTAAAGAAAAAGTGTGGTAGAAAAAGGTGCACAAGCAAAAGTTCTAACAGTGCATTAAATGACCAGAAATATTCCTGAACTAAACCCCATAGATTCCTCTAGAATCTAGAGTCAAGGGGAAGTTGAGAGACACCAGATCCTGCTTTTCAGACAGCCTTAAAAGCAATCTAAGCTGTTTTAACATGAAGCATTGATGTAGTAATGATGTAGTAAGGAGCCCAGACCAATTACTGAGTGTACATACGGTAGAACACATGGACCTGTCACCAGGCCAGAATTCATGTATTAAAACCCCTCTTTATTGGTATTTTTAAAAATTTTCTTAAAAAACTGAAGTTTAGGTGAACCTCAAACCTGAGGATTAGGGGAGCAATAATATAGGTCAGGAGGAAAAGGTGTAGGCTGCACAGTGGCACAGTTGGTAGCACTGTTGCCTTGCAGTCTTGCAGCAGAAAAGACTCCCGGCCGAGGGTCATTCTGCATGGAGTTTGCATGTTCTCTCTGTGCATGCGTGGATTCTCACCGGGTTCTCCGGCTTCCTCCCACAGTCCAAAAACATGACTGTTAGGTTAATTGGTCTCTCTAAATTTGCCTTAGGTGTGAATAGGTGTGTGCATGGTTGTTTGTCCTGTATGTCTCTGTGTTGCCCTGCGATGGATTCGCGACCTGTCCAGGCTGTACCCTCCCTCTCGCCCATAGACTGCTGGAGACCAGCTTCCATGTGACCCACTATGGAATAAGCGGAATATAAGATGAATGAAGGAGGAAAAGGATGTAGAAATATGTTATATAGATCGTGTCACGATTAAATAACAAGCAAAGGAAAATATGATATCATAATGGCTCCCCTATCAAGTTTATACTGCACTGCCTCCCTGCCGAGTGTAAACAGCTGTCGTCAGTCAGGAAGGGCAACTGCAGAACCTGCTTAACAAACAAATCACGAATTTATGCAGCAGTTAATTAAACATCAGAGAAAATATTGTAAAGCGGAGACAGTAAAACATTTTGAATGACTACTGGAGTTTCGGTTAAAAAAATAAACTAAAGAAACAGACAAGAAACACCAGGGGTATTTCCAGTCAAAACAGCCCAAGGCAGGTGAAAGTGCTTCAGGGAGACTGGGTTTGGTCCTTGCAGTGTTGGCCACCGATATAATAGCGTTGTCTTAGGTATGTGATGCTAGTAAAGGTGTTTCATTCTGAGTGCACCTGTTTGACACAAAAAAGGCAATGTTATTTGTACATGAAATTTAAATGAACAGGGAAGGGACATGGGGTCCAGGGAAAGGAAGATGGAAGAATGTCCGTCTGTCTGTCCATCATTCATCCAAGATATCGTCACAAGGAAACAGACATTGGAGAGAAACTCAGCCAATCTCTCTCCTCAGCAACACTGCAATCCAGCTCATTCTGTGGATCCCAAGGCTTAACGTATATCCCCTTCAGCAAGTCATTGCACATCCCCAGAGCCTCGTTCTAATGAGATGTGCCCTAGAGGCATCCCGATCAATTCAATTCAGTTTAGTTTTCAATGCAGTTTATTTATATAGCGCCAATTCACAACACATGTCGTCTCAAGGCACTTCACAAAAGTCAGGTACATGCATTACAATTAATCCGAATCATTGAACAGTGCAGTCAGATTTTTGTTTTTTTTCAAATTGGATAAAAAATTTGTCTATTAAAGGGAAAAAAACCCGCAGATTGCATCCAGTCGGGACTTGCAGCATTCACTCTCCCGGATGAGCATGTAGAGACAGTGGACAGTGGGGGGTTGAACTTTGCAGCAACCCTCATACTGAGCATGCATGTATGGACAGTGGAGAGGAAAAACTCCCTTTTAACAGGGAAAAAACCTCCAGCAGACCCAGGCTCAGTGTGAAGGGGATCTCCCACGACCGACTGGGGGTTAGAGAGAACAGAGCAGAGACACAAAAAGAACAAAGAAGCACTGATCCAGGAGTACTTTTATGGGAAGGAAAAAGGGGAAAATGTTAATGGATGTAGCTCCTTTTGTCGTTTTCCCCAAAAAAAGAAAGAAAAGATAAACTCTGAGCCAGTTTTTTAATGTTAGAGTCTGAAAAAGAGCCCCATAGAGTTAGTTTTCAGGAAAAAAACCAGCTAGCTATGTCTAGGAGAGAGAAAGGGTTAAAAAACTGAAAGAAAAGGGCCCAAAGGGATCATCGGTAGAGGGTGAGCATTAAGTTGTTCCCCGCAGAAGCTTGGAGGATTTCCCCTCTCCCGAAAGGGTTACCCGGTAGGGCACAGGGTCAGGGTAGGTGTAGCTTCTAGGAAAAAGAAAAGGGGAGGGGGAACCCAAAATTAAAAAACGAAAAAAAACCCCGCAAATAAAAGCAAAAAAAGAAGGGGTAGGGTGAGAAGTAGCGAAGAGGGTAAAGTGGTCATTATGTCCTCCAGCAGCCTAAGCCTATAGCAGCATAACTACAGAGATAGCTCAGGATAACCTAAGCCCACTCTAACTGTAATTTTTACAAAAAGGAAAGTTTTAAGCCTAGCCTTAAAATAGACTTTTGTCCATCTAGAGCCACTGATGGCCATTTTTATACTTAAAACCACAACGATTGGGATACCTCTCTCTGTCAGATTGATTATAACTATGGAAAAGAGGGGGGTCATACAGGTAGCAGAAATGGGGTGTGTTTGCACCTAAACCATAACTGACCGGTTTAGGCTAAACCTGACTCCCCTTTACTCCACCCAACAAGGGGGAAAAGACGGAGGTAAAATAAGGAAGATAGCTCAGGATAACCTAAGCCACTCTAACTATAAACTTTATCAAAAAGGAAAGTTTTAAGCCTAGCCTTAAAAGTAGACAGGGTGTCCGCTCACGGACTAAAACTGGGAGCTGGTTCCACAGGAGAGGAGCCTGATAACTAAAGGATCTGCCTCCCCATTCTACTTCTAGAGACTCTAGGAACCACCATAAACCTCCAGTCTAGAAAGAAGTGCTCTGTTAGGAAAATATGGAACAATCAGATCTCTGATGTATGATGGAGAAAATATTAAGGGCTTTATATGTGAGGAGGAGAATTTTAAATTCTATTCTGGATTTAACAGGGAGCCAATGAAGGGAAGCTGAAGTAGGGAAAATATGATCTCTCTTTTTAATTTTCATCAGAACTCTTGCTGCAACATTTTTAATCAGCTGAAGGCTTTTAACTGCATTTTGTGGACATCCTGATAGTAAAGAATTGCAATAGTCCAGCCTTGAGGTGACTGTGGCTCAGTAGGAAGAGTAGTTGTCTTGCAATCAGAAGGTTGTGTGTTTGATTCCAGCTTCCTCCTCCTCCTGCCATATGTCGATGTGCCCCTGGGCAAGGCATTTAACCTCAAGTTGCCTACCGATCTGCGTATCGGTGTATGAATGTGTGAGCGTTAGTGAGTGCGATTGGGTGAATGTGGCTCTAGTGTAAAGTGCTTTGAGCGGTCTGTATGACTGGAAAAGCGCTATATAAATTCAGTCCATTTACCTTGAAGTAACAAATGCATGGACTAGTTTTTCAGCGTCACTCCTGGACAGGATATTTCTAATTTTGGCAATGTTCCGGAGATTAAAGAAGGAAATCCTGGAAACCTGTTTAATATGGGATTTAAATGACATGTCCTGGTCAAAAATAACACCAAGGTTTTTTACTTTATTATCGGAGGTCAATTTAATGCCATCCAGGTTAAGTGATTGAGTAAGCAGTTTCTTTTTTAAAGACTCCGGTCCAAAGATGACAACTTCTGTCTTGTCTGAATTTAGAAGCAGAAAATTTAAAGTCATCCAAGTTTTTATGTCTTCAAGACATGCTTGTAGTCTATCTAACTGGTTGGGCTCATCAGGATTCATGGATAAGTAAAGCTGATCAGCGTAACAGTGAAAATTTATTCTATGCCAGATTAAATTTTACCTATTGGAAGCATATAATATAGTAAAGAGAATTGGCCCAAGTACTGAACCTGTGGTACTCCACAATTAACCCCTGGAGTTTAAAGATGATTTATCATTTACATGAACAAACTGGAATCTGTGAGACAAATAAGATTTAAAACCAGCCTAGTGCTGTTCCCTGATCCCTACAGCATATTCCAGCCTTTCTAAGAGAATATTATGATCGACTGTATCAAATGCAGCACTGAGATCTAACAGAACCAGTACAGACACAAGTCCATTATCTGAGGCAATAAGAATATCATTAGGGACTTTCAGCAGAGCTGTTTCAGTGCTATGATGAGCTCTGAAAACCTGACTGAAAAATCTTCAAACAGGTCATTGTCTGTGTAAATGCTCACACATTTGATTAGCAAACTATTTTCTCAAGAATTTTAGATAAGAATGGAAGAATGGATATCGGTCTGTAATTTATCAAGTCATCTCGATCAAGCGAAGGTTTCTTAAAAAAGGGTTTTAAATTTACAGCTACCTTAAAAGCTTGGGTACATATCCATTTTACTAAAGATAGATTAATCATATCTAAAATGGGGCGGTAATCAGAGGAAACACTTCCTTAAAAATTTTGGTTGGGATTGGGGGGCTAACATACAATTTGAAGTTTAGATGAAGCAAAATATTTCTGATAACTCAGGAAGCTCCACAGGATCAAAACAGTCCAAAAACAGATCAGGTTCTACAGTTATTTCCAATGTTGTCTCACTTGTTGAGGATGAAGTAATCATCTCTGGGATGTGTCAAAGATTTTCTCTTAATAGAATCAATTTTTTTTTTGGAAGAATCCCATAAAATCATGACTGCTGAGACCAAAGGGGAAGGATGGCTCAACAGAGCTATGACTCTGTGTAAGTTTAGCAACTGTACTAAAGAAAAACTAGGATTATTGTTGTTCTCTTCTATTAGGGATGAGAAATAAGCTGTTCTAGCTTGGTGAAGTGCTTTTTATACAACAGTAGGCTATTTTTCCAGATTAAGTAGGAAATTTAGGTGTGTAGAGCGCCATTTTTTCTCCAATTTTTTAACATTGTGCTTTAAAGTACGCAGCTCTGAATTAAACCAGGGAGCTAGCCTCCTATGAATAATTACCTTCTTTTTTCAAGGGGGCTGCATTGTCTAATGCACCACGCAATGATGAAGTAACACTATGAACAAGAGAATCAATTTGTGAAGGGGAAGAAACAAAATTATTGCCCTCTACTGTGTTTTTCTGTGATAATGAGCAAATTAAAAGTGGAACAGATTCTTTAAAGGTTGTTACAGCATTGTCTGATAATGATCTACTATAATGAAATTTTCTTTCAGGTGTGGAGTTCTCGGTTAAATTAAACTCAAAGGTTATTAAAAAATGGTCAGACAGCACAGGGTTGTGAGAAAATATTGTTATGTCTGTACACTCAATGCCATATGTCAGCACAAGGTCCAGAGAATGAAGACAAACGTGGGTAGGTTTGTTAATGTTTTGAGTAAAGCCAATTGAGTCTAAGATACCATTAAAGGCTATATTTAAGCTATCACTTTCAGTGTCAACATGAATGTTAAAATCCCCCACTATAATAACTTTATCTGTATTAAACACTAAATCAGATAAAAGGTCTGAAAACTGATCTAAAAATTGAGAGTAAGGGCCTGGTGGACGGTACAAAACAACAAACAGAAGTGGTTTTAGTGCTTTGCAATTTGGATGAGGAAAACTAAGGATCAAATATTCAAAAGAGTTATAGCTATTGATTGGTCTGGGACTATTCAATAAATCGGACTGAAAGATGGTTGCTACTCCTCCTCCTCGCCCAGTATTTCGAGGAATGTGAAAATTTAAATAATTAGTAGGAGTTTACTCATTTATAGTAACATAATCCTCTTGCTGCAGCCAGGTTTCTGTGAGGCAAAATAAATCAATCTGATTGTCACAAATCAGGTCACTAACTAGCAAAGTCTTTGAAGAGAGAGATCTTATGTTCAGTAAGCCACATTTAATTTTTTTATTTTTATTTTTAGTCTGAGTTGTGTTTATTTTTATTTGATTTTCCTGATTTCCTCTTTTTAGATAATTTTTTAATCTATTCAATTTTGGCCGTGGGCGAGACACTGTCTTAATAGGGTAATGGGTGGGTAGCAGTACAGAAGCTGCAGAGAGGAGTATTAAACTACGACCCTGTTTTCTGGTCTGAACCCTGGGTTGTCAGAGGTTTGGAGAACTAATAAATTCGGCCAGATTCCTAGAAAGAAGAGCTGCTTCATCCAAAGTGGGATGGATGCCGTCTCTCCGGATCAGACCAGGTTTTCCCCAAAATGTTCGCCAATTATCAATGTAGCCCACATCGTTTTCTGGACACCACCTAGACAGCCAGCGGTTGAATGACAGCATGCGGCTAAACATGTCATCACTGGTCAGATTGGGGAGGGGACCAGAGAAAATTACGGAGTCCGACATTGTTTTGGCAAACTTACACACCGAAGCAACACTAACTTTAGTGACCTCCGATTGACGTAACCGGGTGTCATTGCCGCCAGCATGAATTACAATCTTACCGTATTTACGTTTATCCTTAGACAGCAGTTTCAGGTAGGATTTGATGTCGCCCGTTCTGGCCCCTGGCAGACATTTGACTATGGTCGCTGGTGTCTTTAGTGCCACGTTTCTGACTATGGAGTTTCCAATTACCAGAGTTGGCTTCTCAGCGGGTGTGTCGCTGAGCGGGGAAAATCTATTAGAAACGCAGACGGGTTGGTGGTGACCTGTGGGCTGAGATCTAGGACTATGCTTCCTACGTTCCGTCACCCAGCCGGCCTAAGAACCCGGCTGCACGTGCTCTGCCGCAGGACTGCTACGGGGAGCTACCCTCGGTGGCTCCGCGCTGGCTAAGGGGCCTCGGCTATCTGCTGGTTTTTCAACAGCGCGGAGCCGGGCCTCCAGATCTGACACCCTCGCCTCCAAAGCTACAAAAATGCTACATTTATTACATGTACCATTATCACTAAAGGAGGCAGAGGAGTAACTGAACATCTGACACAGAGAGCAGGAAAGAGGAGACTCAGAGAGAGAAACAGCAGAACGGGTAGCCATGGTGGAGCTAACGCTAAGCTAGCGACCCCTTACCACTACTAGAAAAAACCGTGTAAAACACGGAGAGTCCCCAAACGTTAAATACAGCAACAGAAAGTATGTGTTTTAACGTGCTTATGTATTATAACAAGTAAGAGATATCACAGTAGAGACAAATTAGATCAAACGAGAGAGCCTTCACACACCACACAATCCACCAAGTGCAAAACAGGAAATGACGAATACGCCTTACCATGCCTCCTCCTTCTAGTTCTAGTTGGAGCAGATCAGAACTTCAAATTTCCGTCAGCTTTCTCTGTTGGAGGCACAGCTTTAGTCTGGCAACCTCCAGACGGAGCTCCTCTTCTGGATGATAATTTCATTCACCTGTATCTGGGATCTTGTTCTTCTTGTCATGATACATAGCTATATCATGATCACAGGTGAGAGTTGTAATGAAGATGTATATCAAAGGCTTACAGTTACATTGAAAATTTTTTTTTTTTTTTTTTTTACCGTGTCCTGTCTGGCAGATTAGCGCTCAGAATTGTTGTCTGAGTGCCAAAAAATTGCCCAACAGATTTAATTTTCACAAGCGGAGCATCACAGCTATTGCTTTAAGGCTCTGCTTGATATTTATAAAAGAAGATTTATTATAAACTTCTTTGGGAATATTTAAATTGCTACGGACACGGAGACTGAAATGAAAAGGAAAACAGAAGCTTGACAAAGAGAGAGATGGGGCAAAGGGAAAAAGGGGAAAAAAGGAGGAGAGAGTGGAGGAGAGAAAGAAGGGATGAATAGAATAAAAGATTACACCCTGCTTGCTTATACACAAAAAAACACTATTTATGAATGTAAAATGTACTTAGTGAGAAGTGACCCCCCAATATAAATCATCTGTGTATCTATCAAAAACCTGTGTGGATGCGTTTTGATACAGGTTTCTCCACAGAAATAAGCAATAGCGAGTGTGAGGACCCACCGACCTGCCCGTGGTCCCGGGGGCAAACACTGAGGAAATCCGAGCAACAGACATCCAAAGGCCCCCCAAAGCACAGGAACCCCAGGGAAACCACCGCCGGCTACCGCAACCCCCCCCAGAGAAGAGCAGTGGAGAGTCCCAGGGGAGCCCCCCAGCAGCGACAGTGCAGAAAGCCCAGGGAACCGCAGCGACGAGCCCACAGCCCCGCCGATAGGCGTCCACTCCCGAGCGTTTCCAGCCATGGACCCAGAGACCCAAAGCCCCCGGGGGACACGCCCCCCCCAAAAAAGGCCCGACAGAGCCCGGGGGTCCAGGCCCCCGGGCAGGCAGCCACAGGAGTGAGCCAGCACACACCCAAGCATCCGCCCCGGACATCGAGAACCACAAGTACACCAGCGGGCAGAGACTCCAACCACGGCAGGCAGGGTGGGGGGGAGGAAATAGGCCCCACATAATATGGGGGGGCCCTAAGCTGACCCGGGAGGGAGCAGTCCAAGACCCAACCTGTCACGTAAAAAACAGGCACTCAGAGTCACAGTCACCCACTCCCACCCCTATCCACACACAAAAAATCACTCGCTCCCAACGTAAAGACAAACAACAATGGACGTCCTACACTCACAACCCCCATGCATACTCTATACTCCAAGGTCCGGGGCCGGCAGCCCCTGGGCAACCAGCCCCCGGACCAAGGGGGTGGTCCCCTTCCCCTCCCGGGGCAGAGACAGGCAGACAGGCCCGGACCGGGGGGTCTCGCCCGGGCCCCCCCCCAGAACCCAGTCCCCACCAAACCCCCCTCCACCTCCGGAGAGGGGGCTATGTACCAAAAGGGGGTCCACATGGCCCCAAAACCCAGCCCGCCAACCAGAGCCGCCCAGGACGGAGCAGTCCCCACCCCCCAACGAGCTCCGATCCGACCCCATGAGTCTCCCACCCTAGTGAACCCCAACATGAACCTCGCCACAGGGCCCCCCAACAGGGGAACCCCGATATCGAACACACGCCCCGAACCCCAAACGCCACGTTCCCCCCCCCCCACGGGGGCACACCCCACAGGGGAACTCTATAGCCAAGAGGCCGATGAGGTCAACCCCACCAGCGCAAGCTCTACATACAGCCCGCTCTGAGCACCCCCGCCGCCCCCCGCTCCCCCAAACAGTGCGCCGCAAACAAAGGAAGGGGGCCCCCCCAACAAGGGCCCCCCAGCCACCCCCGGGCAGTCGCAAGACGCGCTCCGCCGCCCCCCCCACCAGACCGGCAACTGCAGCCCGGTGCCCCAACCATGGGCCAGAACACAGAAGCAGTGGAAGAGGCCCACGGCCGCACCAGTTTCCGGGCACCCCCCCAACCCCAAACCCCCAAACCCCCCGGAGTGCCCCAGCCGCCCGGGCCACCCGCACCCCCCATGGTGCACTACGGCCCACCAAAATAGCCGCCCGGGAGCCCCTCCAGGGGCGGGGCCAAATCCCAATCAATGCCGGTTTAGTCCCCCCACCGGGAGCGGCACCCCCCCCCCAGCCGGCAGACCAGGGGCCCAAAGCCAGGGGCCGAGATCCAAGGGGAACCCAAAGGATCCCGAGAGAGAGAGCCGAAACGCCAGCCCCAGCACCAAACAGTCCCCAAGACCTGCCCCCAAAACCCCCCCCCAGACCCTAGAGGGCCCACTCCCTCTCCCGGCCTCCAACCACAGATGGGAAATAGCGAACGGGGGAACCCTCAATGTCTAAATGCAATTAAACCCTTAGAGGTGACGCAGGCACCAGAGCTTAGGCTACGAGGATATCCTCCCTCTTGATGCCATTGAGTGCGGCCACCCCCAAGGTTCTTACATGTGAATGTCGTGAAAATGTTATGAGAGTGTCTAAGTTGTACAGTAAAAATGGGGCACAGGCTGCCATGGGACCGCAGAGATGGAAACCCTTGCGGCACTCCAATTGCGCAACTGCACCCCAAGGCCCCCCATGAGTGGTAATGTGATGGAGCTGGGGGGGGGTTTTCCGGGGATGGGGGGGGAAGGACGGGGGGCAAAATGCTCTCCCAGGGAGCCAGCTCCCGGCTGACCCCAATAGGCACCCCCTTTGCCAAGTCCCAACAAAGGACGGAGGAAAAGGCGCATCCACCGACAAAAAGACTAGAGACAGGTGCAGGGCCCGAGAACCAACTGGGAAAACGGGATCAACGCCCAATCACCCCCCCCCCCCCCCCCCCCCACCCACCCAGACCCTTAGACACCGATCCCCAGCCCCGTTACCCACCCCCCGCCCGAAGTAGCCACCGACCTCCAACAGAAAAGGAGCCAGCCAGAAGCGCCCAACGGGGCCAAGAGTGCGGCCCCACCCAAAACAAAAGGGGCAGACCAAGCCCCCCGCAAAAGAATACGCCACACAAAGGAGGGCCATGACCAGCACGCCTAGACACCCCCAACCCAAGGGGGACAGCAAACAGAACCGCCCAGTCCCCGATGCCCGGGCACCAGACCACAGCCACAACCAGGCAAGCAGGGCAACAAAACACATCCCACTCCAACACCAAGGCCGCCACCAAGCCGCGCCCGATCCAAAAAACAGCAGCCCCCCCCAAAAACAAGCTCCAGGCCAGGATAGGTACATGCACTCCCCCCCCATAGTCAGGCGAACCGAGACCACCGGGCCAGCCGGGGGGCAAGCAGACCCCACGATGCACCACCCCGCCCATTACCATGCCCCAAGGGAAAAATACCGGGCCCCCAAGCCGAAGGGTGCCACAGCGCACGCAGCAAGGAGGCCACACCCCCACCAGAGACGCAGACCCACCAACCCCAGGTCACCAAGCAAAACAATAGAGCCGAGCCAGACCGCAGATCCCCCCCGCCAGCGCCACATCATCACCACACATCCTTCTGTACTCATAGGGGCATGGCGAAAAACCAAACCCCGAGCACACAGAACCCACCAGGAAACATCCAGCAAACGGAAAAAACCCCCCCATACGAGGCCAGAAGCACGACGCAAGCGCAGAGCCCCCGACCCCCCCCCTGCCGCACCCACCCCCGGAGGTCAGAGCCCCACGCACAGGACACCGCCCCAACACCACAGCACGCAATACAGCAGAGGACGGAATGCAGCAAAGAGCCCCAGAGCAAAAAACTGCCACAAAAAATCACACTGCACAAGTGCACCCCCACCAACCCCCCCAAAAAAAAACCCCCCGGAAAGCGCAACCCATGAAAAAAGATCCGCAGCATCCAGGTCCCAGAAAAATGCCGACACCCATACCCCTGCCAGAAGCAGCCCCGCAAGGAGGCCCACCCCGAGGCCAAAAAAAGGCAAGAGAGCCCACAGAGCCCAAAAAAAAACCATCCGGGAAACAAGACCGGGTCCACCCCGAGACCAACCCCGGGCCCCCCCGCTCACCTGAACCATGCAGACCCCTCCAAACCCCCCCCCCCAGACAGAAAAAAGGGACCGGCATCAGTAACCGGAACCAAGACAAGGAACCAGAAATCGAGCCGGAACCACCCCAGGACCAAACACGCCGACACCCATCCAAGGCCAACCACCCATCCCCACCCCAGAAGGAAACTACACCCACCCCAACATTCAAACAACTCCCAGAGCACGTAAGACGTTGGGTAACCCAGGTTGAACCCGCCTCCCACCCCCTCCTGCAGATCCTCCGCCCCACCAGCAGAATGTGCTCCTTGAAGGAAAGAGCACCTGCCATGAGATGGGACCTACCCGCCAGTTTCGGAGGCCCTTATGCCCACCGATGCACCAAAGGCCCCCAAGCCAGGGCCGGGCGCCCGGGTATGCACCAGCCCAAAACCCCGGGGACATACCCGCCAGGACCCAAGATTGAAAATCTTTGAAGGAAAGCACCTGAAGCTTACGCAAATGTTTTTTTTGTTTTGTTTTTTTTTATGCTTACATTGTGCCAAATGCCTCTGAAGTTGTGCTGACTTCCTTTTTGACCATAAGGTATACTTTCCTTGTGTAAAGCTTGTGCAAGGGCTAAGTACCCAAATATTTGAATCTATTTCATCTGTTCAACAAACAGTACTGGTCCTCTCGCTGTCAAGTGAGTTAAACCTATGATTTGCCACCTTCACACGGTGTTGTTTGCGCTGGATTTTTTTAAAAGACCAACACAAAACCTCTCAGAGTGTTTTTTTTTTTTTTTAGCAGCTTCACAAATTTAGGATTACTGCCACCTGGTGGTTGTAGCAATGCATTACAAGAAAGTGCCAGGAAAAAAACAATTTGTTTTCTTTTAAAGAAAGGGAAAGAGACAATTTGATATGGCTAAGCTGATGTAAGTTAAATTAAATAATTAGAGACTATTCATGTTTGGCATACTTGACCTACTTCTTCATTCATGGCAATATATCCTGAAATTTACTCATTTAAATAAATCCAGCTAATATACTATACGTTTTCCAAAACTCCTACCTTGAGTTCTCCAGACTATTGGTTTAGAGCAACTTTGTTGTTGCTTCATGATTTGAGAGAAACATCTTTTTAAAGTTTGAACATTTTATGCTAGGGTTTTCTGTCAAAAGGGGGGCATCAAGTCCCCCAAAGACTCAACAAGACCACATCCCCATGCTGGCATGAATAAAGGTCAGCGACACTTGAGGAAGCAGTGGAGGCTCCAGGACAGCCTGATAAGAGGACAGCAATGGGCCCTCAGAAGGAAGGTAAAGGTCACATTTGTACTATTGAGAACTTGGCAGGGTCACAGTGGTGGCATCCATCCTCATAAGAAAATAGTTAATTTATTTGGTTTGCTCTGCATCAAGTTAGTTATGCTGTATTCATTTATCCCGCTTATGCCATATATTATATATATATACTATATATATATATATATAATATATACCCCCCTATATATATATATTATACTCACACCCCTATATATATATACCCCTTACCCCTACCCCATATATACTTTATATCACCCTATATATACTATATACTATATATATATTACTATTTGCCCGGAGATACCCATCTTTTTCCCTTTGTCTTCCTCTCATCTGCTGTTTAATCTATCGCATGCTGCATCAGCGGGCCTACCACTGAGCATGAATTAATTCATGTTTCGGACGATGACTCATCTGCATGGGAGAATAAACCGGACTACCTGATAAAATGGGTAAAATACTTGAACTGTTCATAATCCATTACAAATGGGTATATTTGGATATTTTGGTCAGAAATTCAAAATTATTCAAATTAAGAACTACGGTACTTTACAGATTTGTTCATTTGTTAAATGTGTCAGCTCGCTCATCAAACAAATTTTAATATGAGAAAGAGGGACCCTGCGTAAATAAAAAAAAAGGTTTTCAATTGATGATTTTATTTATCAAGGGGAAAAAAGCTATCCAAATCAACATTTTGTATTTATTCAGAATATCAATGTTTGATATTAAACTTTGCTTAATGATCCGAAAGATTCAAAAAAGATCTAAAAAAGAAAACAACAGAAAAACCAGAAGAAATCTGTAAGGGGCCAAATCTTTTTACAGCAGTGTGCTAATGGTGCTTTTTATGTCTTTCAATTTGTTTGTAATAGTTGACTGGTTACATTTGACCTTTGGTACAAAAAAAAGAGAAAAAAAATCTACACATGATTCAAGTAGTAACCTTCCAAGACAGGAAAGGAAAGTAAGTGGTTGAAAAAGCTGTGCGTTTTTTTTTTTCCTGCTAGTAAATACATTCTTCTACCCACAGAGAGTTAATCATTCCTGCAAAGGTCCTCAACAGATGAGCCTAATTGCTGGTTGGCCATTTTACTCTGGGAACAAGACCGTGGCATGAAATATTAACAGAAGCTCTTGGGACCCAGGAAAGCAGCCTATGACAGTCGGAGAGATTTATAATTAAGCAAGCCAGGATTCAAGAAACACACTCATCTCTCTCCCTTCAACCCTTTCTGCTTCTTTAAGACACTTTGAAGTAAGCTTGCAAACACACAAGCACACAAGTGTGTATGGAAATGAAATCATGCAGTCGTGGCTGAAAAAGCCAAACTGTACAGTCAAGAGTCATTAACCCCCCTGCGCTTCTTGCCGTGCGTCAAGTCCCCAGCCTTCACAGATACAATAAAGGTCAAGGGTCATAAATTCTTTGAATGTTGTCCTTACTGACAGTTTAATGTGGCCCGATGTCCTTTGTGTTCGCTGGGCTGTTTCAGGTAAAGAACGGGGATGCAGGGGCCCCCTTTGGCTTTTCATTTTTTGGGGAAACGATCTGTGCAGTCCACAAAGTTTATTCAACTTGAAGAGATTACTACTAATAAAGAAGCAGGACTTTAGACACATTTATCACGTTATCACTTTGACAGAAATCTGTTTTACCAGATGGTGTAGATTCTGGGGCAAAGATGTGCACAAAAAACAGTAGTGTTTATTTTAACCTGTCCATAGATAAATGAAATGTAAAGGAAGATTAACACATTCAATTTAGTTATGGGACTTGTGGCTCTTTGAAGGGAACCAAATCTTCCATTCACTCTAAAGAATCGACACGTTCGTGAACATCACATCAACAATCCACTTCCAAGACTTGGACGCCAGGTGCACATTTGGTCATTTTTTTTTCTCTTGATTTAAAGCTGCAGTAGGGAATTCTGAGAACACTGTGGATTTAGCCTAAAAGATTGAACAAGCACAAAGGTCCCTTCCCCTTGTTCTCTACTGTGCCACAGCCCTCCCTCCACAGAATGCGCAGGCTAGTAAACAGGGCCACCACTTACAGCGGATAAACAGTTATGGCACATTCACTGGTAGGGACGAAACATCAATGATATGCTATATATTGACTATGTCCTGCCCATTCTTTGGGTGTAGTCACACCAGGAAAGTCCTTGTTTGGTCTGGACCAGAAGCAAACTTTATTTTTTTCATTTGGTACGGTTTGTTTTCACATTGTACTTTTTGCACGTGAACTATTATGTGTAAACAAAGCTACGTGGGTGACGATTATTGTTTCCACTGGACAGAAATGACGGGGGCGGGACAGAGCACAGACCCGGAAATTTTGGAAAACAGCTGTAGACTTCTGTTCTGCATATTTGTGCCGTTATTACAGCTGCAATATTATTGAGAATGTCAAGAGCAGCTCATTCAACACAGACTTTGAGATGTTCCATGTATAATTTTGGAACCCCGTCGGAGAATGTGTGCTGAACACCGATGTTCTCTATGTGCCTTGTCCCACAACAAGCCAGTAGCGTTGCTAAGCAGCACACAGCTTATCAGGTATGATTACCTTACAACACACACCTTTGCTACCGGCTACGGTGGCTTTTTATGTCCAAAGAGACGTACGCTTTTTGTAGTTGGTTCAGATCGGGGCCGGTTTGTATTCAGACCATAAGCGAACCAGATCAAGGGGGGAAACGAATTCTGGTCCATAAGGAGTGGTGTGAGCAGTGCATACATGAGCGTGAAAAACACCAGCTTCCCTGCTGGCTCTGATTGGTTGTTTCTGACGGGGAGCAGTGTATTTCTTCAAATAGCAGTAGGGCCATTGGGAGGAGCCAGAGGAGCTTGATTTTTTTTTTCACAGAAAATTTAAAGAATATTTAAAGAATACGTTTTAACAAAAGTTACCTACTGCAGCTTTAAAAGCATTTAAATTATATATTTTTTTACCACCAAAATTGGGTTAAGAACCATCCAACGCATTAATAAAAACTAGAAGGATAACGGGGACCCATCGTCTTCGAGGAAGAAATGTGGCTGGATAAAAATCCTGAATGATTGTGATCGGCGATCACTTAAACGTTTGATGAAATAAAATTGAAGAAAAACAGCAGTAGAACTCCGGGCTATGTTTAATAGTGAACGTAAGAGCATTTACACACGCACAATGCGAAGGGAACTCAAGTGATTGGGACTGAACAGCTGTGTAGCCTTAAGAAAACCACTAATCAGTGAGGCTAACCGGAAAAAAAGGCTTCAATTTGCTAGGGAGCATAAAGATTGGACTCTGGAGCAATGGAAGAAGGTCGTATGGTCTGACAAGTCCAGATTTACCCTGTTCCAGACTGATGGGCACATCAGGGTAAGAAGAGAGGCAGGTGAAGTGATGCACCCATCATGCCTAGTGCCTACTGTAAAAGCCTGTGGGGGCAGTGCTATGATCTGGGGTCGCTGCAGTTGGTCAGGTCTGGGTTTAGCAACAGTATGTGTTCAAAGACTGAGGTCAGATGACTACCTGAATATACTGAATGACGATTTTATTACCATTATTCATTCAATGGATTTTTTCTTCCCTGGTGGCACGGGCATATTCCAAGATGACAATGCCAGGATGCATCGAGCTCAAATTGTAACAGAGTCGTTCAGGGAGCATGAGACATCGTTCTCACACATGGATTGGCCACCACAGAGTCCAGACCTTAACCCCACTGAGAATCGTTGGTATGTGCTAGAGAAGGCTTTGCACAGCGGGCAGATTTTACCATCATCAACGCAAGATTTTGGTGTAAAATTAATGCAACACTGGGTGGAAATAAATCTTGTGACATTGCAGAAGCTTATCAAAACAATGCCAAAGCGTATGCGTGCTGTAATCAAAGCTAAAGGCGGTCCAACAAAATATTAGAGTGTATGACCTTTTGTTTTTTGGTGGCGACTTTTTTGCTAAATTCACGCCTCTAAATGCTCCATAAATATTCCAGTTGACACGTCAAATTCATACCAATTCAGGCTATTTGTGTTGAACCCAAACCATTCAACCATGTATAAAATATCTAATCTAAAAAGCTATGAAACTGTATTTGTCCAAAGCTGCACAAATTTTTCCTCTGAGCAAATTAACATATGACAAAACTGTATATCAAAACCTGTGAAATGTTATGTCATCTTCAAAGCCACTTCGGAATGCAACTTTAGGCGGCAGCTCTACCGAATCGCCTTGCTCAAAGCTCAGCAAGAGGGACTATTATCACTTTGTTTTGTTGTCTGAGTGCAAATTATGCCTTTAAACTCTCTCTGCCAACAAGCTTGCTGCCTCTTACAAAGTTTACGACTTATTTAAAAAGAGAAATCAATCCTGGAGAAAGTAGGCAAAAAAAGAAATGAGCATTGTGCTGTACGTGCAGCCTGCAGGGCACAGAGCTGTGAAACACAACATATTAGCTTGTCAAAGTGGATGAAGTAATTTGTTTTCTTTTATTACAAGATTAAAAGCCTTGCAGTGAAGCTGTGCTGAACCTGCTAATACAATCATGTAGTTTTTTTTTTACATAAATGTTGAGTATACATTTTAATGTGTTGCGTGCATTTATGAGTTGATGTATGCATGGACGTACTTTTGTGCCTACTGTCTAGCAGTTATTCATTCTTCTGCACTTCTCCAACTGTACGCATGATTGATAGCATACTTATTATACATAAAGAGAGAAAGTGAAGTCTACTTTTACCCATTATGCAAGTGTAATGAAACTACATCTCCACAGGCTTTGCAGACAGTTTGCTCTGACTTCCCAAAGGAAAAAAAACCCATAAAAAATAAATAAAATGTATGTGCTGCTGAGATGAGCACATTCTGCATATTTACAGGAACATAGCAATATCTCTCAGAATTCCAGGCAACACTTCCCCCACACAAACAAACTCATAGAATACAATTCAGCTTAATGGTGATGGAAAAAAATTTCTACTTTTTTCCAGGAATTGAGTGGTGAATAAATCGTTCTTTAAATTTCCTCTGGAGAATTTAACTCAAGTTTGAACCAATCAGTGGTTTAGATGTTTCTGATTAAAATATGTCTTACTCTTTTAAATTAGTCGACTTAACGTTTCCTGTTTTAAGTGAGTTGGTATAACCAAAACTTTCTGTTTGTTAATTGTCATATTGAAAGTGTCATAATAATGAGGGGAGATTTCTTTTATTTTTTTTTCTAAATTTGCATACATTTCATTTGTATTTGGTGACATCTTTTAAACTGGAAAATGTTCATGTGACTCAGATCAGGGTTCTGTGATGCCACTTAAATCATTAACTTCCTTGACCTTAAGCCCCT
The DNA here is from genome assembly GCA_036173005.1 of Crenichthys baileyi. Taxonomy (NCBI): domain Eukaryota; kingdom Metazoa; phylum Chordata; class Actinopteri; order Cyprinodontiformes; family Goodeidae; genus Crenichthys; species Crenichthys baileyi. The sequence goes on along the minus strand of JAHHUM010001586.1, from coordinate 85,286 downwards.
TTGTAACTAATTTGGCAGTATGCCGAAGGTCACTTTATATTTAGAAAACCCACTTGTGTCCAGGAGATTTTGCTGCAATATTTCTACATAATGTTCTTTCCTCATGATGCCATCTAGTTGGCCAAGTGCCCCAGTCCCTTGTGCGGCAAATCACACCCACAACATGATGCTACCACCTCTGTACTTCACAGCTATAATACCACCTCTGTACTTCACAGTTGTAATAGTGCAGATGTTATGTGGGTCATTATGGCCAAATTTAACTTTCACCAGAGCACAGGACAGATTTCCTAAAACTAAGGACTTTGGCCCTGATGGAATTTGCAAACTGTAATCTGGCTTTTTATGTTGCTTTTGGAACAAAAACATTGACCATTCATTTTATTGTTGCATATCAAAGTTCGAATTTCTACAATCGAAAGGAACAAAAATGACAATGTGGGGAATTTTACCAGAAAAAACAGTATTTTAAAACTGCTCATCTGATCCAAGATTCAAATAAAAATTTTGGAGAAGACCATTAATGACTCTTCACAATAGGTGTGTATAAGTCGGGAAACAACTAAAACATGAAATGCAATGGAAAGGGCTATGATTGGGACGGCGACAGGATATTCACTTGACACCAGGGCAACTAGCAAGCAACAACATGTTTTTATTTTTTATTTCAAGCACATTATTATTATTACAGAGGCAGCTGATCATTTTTAAACTTCTTTAATTGTTAAATGGTAACATTTTTGTCTGGTAATTACATGATTTGAGAAGTTGTTCGCTTGCACAAATAAGCCCAAGTGGAAAAATCATGTTTGTCACTTCCTTTTCTTTTGATAAACCTATATTTCTTTTTTCTTAAACAGCAGCCTAGAGGAAAAAAAAAAAAAAAGATTAAAACCAGGTTTAAAGAAAACAACTTACTGCGGTACCACTTTGTTTGTATTTAAAAAAATGTGTTATGTGGGTCTAAAAAAGAACGAATGATCTGTATTTTGTGGAAATTTAAGTACTATCACATGTGTGGAGATTAGGTGCCGCCTATGATGCAGCCACATTTTGTGTGGTCCTTATATGCTGGAATGAAGCACAATGACTGTGGTACTTTTGCTGCACTGCCAGATAAGTATTTAACTAAATCCTAACCATCTGTGGATGAAAGTTTAATGTTCTACGAGCACCCCAAATAGTCAAATAATAATTTGCTGAATTATTTTCAGGTTGCCTGCCATCAGATGGAGCTACTTCAAACATTTAGCATGCTGAGGTGAGTGGATCCTTATGAATGCAGACAGAGCATTTTCATAGTGTACCATGAGATTAAGTACTGTTAATATCAAGTCATCAATATGGCAATTGAGTAGCGGTTCTGCAAATTCCCTAGAATTGATGCCAGTGGTGGTTTCTGATGTGGACAGTGTGTGCAGATGCGCAGGGTGGAATTATAAAGGGGGAAGCACAAGCACCATATATAACCATAGGTTACCTATCTGTCAATTGCCCTCATGATCAAGTTTGATAAATCTTTCATGCATGTGCAGTCAATGAGGTGTTGGCGCCCCATATGTTGAGGAGGTACCCCCAAAAAAGGGTGATCAGGCAGCAGTTGTTGCCAATCACACTGTGCCTACCTCGAATGAGGACCTATTTTAAGTTGAGATTTTGTACTGTAAATAACATCACAGCGCTGCAATGTTTTTACTTGCTAAAAGTATCTATCTGGCTTAGTTGGTCAAACTGTATATGCCACAGCACCAGATGCCCTTGAAGGCAATATTGGATGGTTATTTACTTAAAGCTATGTATTGTCATATCCCAGTGGAAAAGTATGCAATCGTTTTATGAGAGTATAAAGTGTGTGCTTAACACAATCCTGCCCAAGATCAGATTTATTTCAGCTCTTTTGATGCATGTTAATCTAAATGTATTAAAAAGGGACATCTGGTCTTTAGACAGCAAAGACATCAAACCTGAACAGCACAGCATGAATTGATTGTGCAAGTAAGATGACGTTTACATCATTGGTTTACTGCTATTTACATTTTTGAAGTTCAGAAGCCTTAAGACACAAAAAAACATTCATAACTTTACTGATTTTGTTGTGTTCCATGGACCAGCAATGCTATCTGACATGGTAGCTCCCAAATGATTTGTTGCATGCTGGGAAGTAATAGGGAGAAACCGGTGAAATTTGACTGCAGTATAAAAGAAAAATGTCAAAAAACACTGATTAGAATTTTGATTTGTTTGCAAAGCCAAGTAGGGGATAGGCGACTCACAGGGGGGTGTCATTCTGTTTGAATTATAACAAAGCTGAAAAAATAATTTCTCTCTAATCAGTTTTAAGAAAAAAACTTTCTCTGAGTCCACTTTTTCCATGTTGTTAACTAGGTATGTTTTGCATTTAGTCACATTCTCTGTGTGGGTGTTCCCACTTTGACTTTGTTTGAATGTAAAGTTTAAGTGTTCTCCACCAACTTTCCCCAAAGCTCTGACCCACTTTATGACTTCTATTTGCACACTGGCAAACATATTTATGAGCATATAACTTTTGTATAATCAGCTCCCTGAGTTTCACCCGCTTAAGGTCATTTGCCTTGTTGCCCATCTCATTTCTATCTTGTTGAACAAAGCAGTTGAGAGACACTGATTAGGGGCCTTGGTTGCCTTTGTATGTGTGTCTGTGTCCACAGTTTTTGTGATCGGGAGCCTTCAAAACTTTTTGTCTTTTTTGTTGCTTGGTGTGTGTCTTTACTCACATGGACCTCTGAGCCTTGGGTTTGTGTCAGCCTTGGACCAGAAACATGAAATTTGCATTCTTTAATTAACATCCAAGCGTTCACTGGTGGTTGTAATTCCAAAGTCGAGCCAGCGCTACTTTTGGAATAACAAAGAAAAAAGAACCCTAGAGGGGATTTTCTGTTTAAAGCAGCAAAGAGCTGGACTTGATTGGTTGACATTTGGCAATAAGATTTTACAGTAAGAGTTTGAAGCAATTTTATTGGAAAAAAAAAAAAAAAACAAGTTGACACAGATGTCTTGCCTGTTAGGTTTTTGCTTTTATTTGTCTCATATCAATGATAAAACACACTTGTAGTATGAAGAATAAAGTGTCTTGGGTGACAGATAAGATTTGGGTTGTATGCCCAAAACAGTGTATGATTTTTATCCTTAGTAAAGACAAAAAGATTTGGGTGTTGCTGTATTTCCAATTTAATTTCCAGAGTTTTCATACAATGCTGGCATTTCAGTCAGCTCTTTCAGTCCAAAAAAACTTTTTAATTTCAATGTTTAATTGAAAAGCTCATAGTTTTTACAAAAGGGGATAGTTTCAACCAGGATAATGGCATTTTTGTTGTCAACAGAGGCTAACATTTACCCTTTCGCCATGTTTTGGCCCACATATTTGCCTAATATATATCACTTTTTTTCATAGTTTAAAGATTGCTGCATATCCAGTGTTGCTAAAGGACAAGCTGATTTAGTCGGGATAAAATTTTGATTTTTCTTTGCACAATCCATGAAATTGTCCAGGTTTTTGAAAATCTTCCTTCACAAGAAACTAGGTAAGGAGGACTAAGATGAGTATAACTCACAAAAAAGCAGAACTGTAAGTAGCTCAGATTAGTTATTATGCCAACAAATGCAGCAAAAATAATGTAAATGAATAATGTAATAAAGCATCAACAAGGAACAATGGGTCAAAGTTGACATCTACCATTTGTGGTAGTCATGGAGCTGTAACGGGCATGAGATGAAAAAAATTAAATAAATAGGGATTACAGGACACGTGTAACATGTCTACATTGTTCAGTGCATAGGCTACAGAAAATATTTTGAGGTTGGTGCACAACAGCATTCCCTGTTTAAAAAGTGCTGAATGCCTTTAAACAGCCTCGAAAAAGCTGGTATCAAATTTTATCCATGTGAGTTCTGCATCACACAACCTTTTCTTCTTTTGTAAGCACATCTAGCAAGGATGAACATGTCAGGTTTTACCTTCCTTTCAAAATGCCCTTGCCATACCTTTAGGATTTAGTTAAAACAACCTCTTTTTCTACGCAAATGGTGTCCAGAAATAAGCAAGAAAATATATCTCTGCTCTCTTATTTGCTCTAAAGTAACAAAATCAAGATTTGGAATGGTCTTCTAAAATACTTAAATTGGACTGACATACTGAGGCTTGACGTCAAACAGACTGTTATGCTTACATTAAACCCTAGGTGGCTAAATTAAAACAAATTTGCAAGATTTGGCAGTATTGGTCCTCCATAGATGGAACAGAACAAGGTAAGGTTAGTCATTTAAACCTTCACCATAAACCACTGTTTAACACAATCAGTACATGTACTCTCATATTCACAAAAAAATGAAATTGCCAAAAAACTATTAAATTCCTACGATAACTATGAAAATATATACTTATTTTTTTCTGTTTTTTTACACTCAGGAATGCCTGCATCAAGTAAAGTCTATGAATGCAAAAATAAATGTGAGAACTAAAATGATACTGGAATTGTGCAAATGTGGAATCCATATTTGCTCATCCTTCATTTTTATTCTTTGATGATAATAGCCTGAGGGTTCTGACCTTTGTTTGTTTCCATTTCTCACTCATGTTCACTCCCCACTTCACCATTAAAAACATGCTCATGTGACTATATATGTTCCCACGAAGCTTATTATCATCATTTGTCTTCTGGGGTTCAGCTTCGGGGCTAAATCAGCTTAGTATTGTCCAATATAATCACTACAGGCACATGTTATAAAAAGAGCAATGCATTTCCATTGGCGACAATTTGTTTAAGCAAATAACTTCCAGTGCAGCAGTTGGGACTCATTTGCATTAGTTTTAATTTTAAATGGTCACATGGGAATATAAATGCGTTCTTGCAGTGGGAATGAAAACAGTTAAAAATGGCGTATTTTCGTTTCTGCAAATTGATTTTATATTATAATTCTAATACCTCAGACCTTGCACACGTCTTTCACAATTTCTGGTACTTCGAGCTTTTCTTAATGCAATATGATCCTTAATGGACCACCATATATGATATACAATGGCTTTCTGTACATGTGATTCATAACAGACTTGACTAGGAATGACTAAAGCAAGTGTTCAGCCTCAATCGTGCAAAATAATTTTTGTAATTTTTTTTTAGCCTAAGACCAGGGACATGACTGATTCGAAAGCCGCAGCCTAACTTTGGAGCTTCATTAGGTGGCATTCTAACTCCATGTGTCCCCATCCTCAAATTACCACCTAACAAGCAGCAAAGCCTGGAAAACATTCCACTTAGCGGTTGGTTTCAGTGTGACACATCCTTTTGCTGGCTCTCCATTCCTTAAACCAAGAAACTCTCAAAGCCAAATAAAAAAATTACAAAGTTATGTGGCATGCCATTTATTAACCATCTGACACACAGTGCTGTAAAGAAGTTTGTACCCCCTAACAACTTTCTTCTGTTTTTGCTTTTCTGTCATACTGACCTGTTTCAGATGATCAAATAAATTTTAACATCGAAAGATGACCTGAGAAAATAGAAAAAGCTATCCAAACCAACTGGCCCTATAAAAACCATCTTGCTTCCTGAACCTAATAATTGGGGAATACTTATCTCTAGTTATTTCCAGGCTTTAAACAGACTCCAAAATCGTCTTTAATTTATTTTATTGCTTTGGATCATTGACATGCTGCAAAATGCAAGTCAAGGTCATGGGCTGATGACATCCCCCTTCATTATTTTATTTATATTAATATATATATATATATATATATATATATGTTTATTTTTTTTTTTGCTAGATGGCAGAATCATGGTTCTATCGATTACAGGATGTGATCCAGATCCAAAGATGCAATGTTACCTCAGACCATCACACTCCAACTTCATGTTAGACGTCTTGGATGAGTGGTTAATGTGCTCTTTGAGTAACTTTGGTCAACTTTCCACCCCTGGAAATGTTCACCATGTTTTTTACATTTCGGAATAATGGGTCTCACCGTGATGTGGTCTATTCCTTATGGCTGAGAAATGGCTTTGTAACCCTTTTCATACTGATAGATGTCAGTGACTTTGTTTGTCATTTATTTGTGAAATTCTGTAGAAAGGGACATGATGTGTTACTAGCGGTTTTTGCCAACTTCTCGTAATAAGGGAGTTTCTATTTATGTTAAGGTCTTGATTCTAAATGTCTAGCAGTAATCAAACCAGCTTGTAGCTGGTGAAGTTGAACTCAGCTTGTGGTTTATAGTTATAAATTCATGATTTAACAAGGATCACTTGTGAAACCACTATTCATCACTATTCTTTTAAAACTTGTCTGATAGGGGGCGCAGTGCTGGTGGTGTAGGGGTTTAGCACGCAACCACAAATAGAGGCTGTAATCCTAAAGCGGCCATCCCAGGTTCGAGTCCCGGACCCAGTGACCTTTGCCGAATGTCTCCCCCTCTCTTTGCCCCTCCTTCCTGTCTACCTACTATCAAAAATAAAGGCCTCTAGTGCTGAAAAAATTCTTTAACAAAACAAAACTTGTCTGATAGGAAAATTTTTAAAAAAAAAGAGCTTAAACAGAAGAAACGGAGAACACTTTCTCACAGCACTGCATAGATACATGTTCAGGAGCAATAAGCACTTCTCCAAATTATCTCACATTTCAAACCTTTTTCACAAAATAACATCTCTTTTTTGTATCTGCAACCTAAATCTTATTCCCTTGGCTCGCTCTACAAAGATATTCCATAACTCCTTTCCCTTTCCCTTTTCCTTGACCATTTCATTTTGTTCCCCCTTGACCCTTACTTCTCGTTTAAACAGTCTTTAATAATTTAATAATTTCATTGTATAGTTCCTTTTTCTCTTTCATCCTACCTCAGACTTATTCTCATTAAAGATACTTTCATTTACATTTTTTTTTTATTATTTATTTTGTGACTGTGAAACAAGTAAAAAAAAAAATAGACATAAAAGTAGCTCACTGGACCTGCATAGTCACTATCTTTGATTTCAGCATTGGAGGTGATCTGTCATCTACAGACAGAGTGAAACTTGGCTCACTCTACAGGTTTTCCCTTGGCTATTGCTCTTCTCTTCTCTGTCTTGTCTGCAAAATCAGGAAGCAATCTGGATGGAGCATATTCCCATTAGGGGAATGTATATTCCAGCTTGAAGGCCCCACTTGGCACAGTGTAGCAGTACATATATATGTGTGTAGTAGCCTGCTGCTACTTTTCACTCACTGCACAGCATGATGCAGATACAGAAGGCTACAGTGAACTACTATTCTAGCAATAAAAAAAGGCCAGTCTTTCCACTTTGCTGGCTAAGGTTTGTCCCAGGAGACTATAAAAACACAGCAGCAGTCACACTTTAAAACATCTTTCAGTGTCAGGTTTAACGATATCTTGTTACAGAATGACACCCTGTTCTGTTGTTTGGTGCTTAGTCTAATCATTTGTTGTTGTCGTACCAGCAAGACATTACTAAAGCTGTGAATGAATAGAAAACAATAAATATATTTTCTTGCAGTACCATGATCTCTCACCTATTTTTTTTTACTCAGCATTTTATTTTCATATATTTATTTACATGATAAACAATATCAAATATTGTATTTTAAAAATATCAAAAGGCCTATACCTATTGGCACCATCATTGCACTATGAGCTAGAGGCCCAGGTTTCTCAGTCAGTCTTCAAAACAGGAAAGATAATCAGTTGATTTTTCTACTACAAGAACAATCAACAAACACTCCCCATAGGTTAGCTGTAAAACCAAGGACGAATGTATGGGAAAAGCACATCTTGGCCACAAGGTGTGTGATATGGAATACTATGGGGCTGAACATATGATTCATGTGTAATAATTATGATTATTGATTAATCAATATTTATCAAGGATTATAATTTAAAATCCTAATTTGAAAAAAATTAATTACTTCACCAAAAAAATCATTACTTACTTAAATTCTCAGTAATAATTGATAACTATTACTATATGTCACTGCTTAATCAACCGCTTCACCGAAGGTGGGGGAACTTTGACCTTATTTTGACAGACATATCACTCTTTCTCAAAATAAACAGAAACGCTTTCTTTTTATGTACATGAATATTTATTAAATCAACAGCCCTGATACACCTCGCTATTCTGATACAATAATCTTCACCTAATCAAGCATGCAACAGTTCTACACAAAAGGGGTAAAATAACTAACTAAAGAAGATAAAACAACATTGAGTGTGTGAGATCAAACCAGCAGTTATGGCAAAAACAAGATAAATTATAGTACTGAGCAAAGCTTTGGAAGGGGCCTCCACCAGGCTGCAGTCATAAAACCCCCAACGTTGGAGCTCAGTGAAACACAAAGGGTCATAAAACTTTTAGGCGGCAACCAGTGGAAAAACACGAAGAGTGAAGACAAAGGAATAGTGAATATTCCACCATCAGGTTCTAGCAGTCCAACTTTAAGTTCACCTGAGCCTGCGCTCAGGTGTTCAAACACAGAGAGACACGCACAGCTTCAAAGCGCGGTGGCTTTCAGAATCCAACAGCAATCAAAGTTTCAATAAGACATTGCATGCACATACAACTTAGAACACATTGGACTATAAGTGGCGATTCTAAATCACTCTAAAATCCTAAGACGGCCGGCCTTCCTCCTTTGGCAAATTGGGAAAAATATGACAGACCGTCAGCAGTCGACTGGAACAAAAACAAAGAGGAAAATTTCGGCTCCTTGGAAAACCTCCGTAGGTTTTTCTTGGGTTTCATGTTAAATCCACGTCTTCGATCAGTAAAGTAAAGTCTACTGGGCTTCTTATCCCAGAAAATTCTTCTCATGAGTTTTGGCCAGTGGGGAGAATTAATGAAAACCCACGTCTGAATTTCTTCTCTAGAATGATGGGAGCCTCTGTTGCGTGGTAACCATGTCTCGGTTTCCAGCGGGAGAAAAAGCAATGGTGGGGCGCCTCCCTTATATAGCCCACTGTGACATCAGAGCTGCGACGCCCCTTATCAGCTGCAATGCCTGCAGGGAGTTGTGGTAGCAGACCATACTGGGGTATTTGGTAGCAGATGACACTGGGAGGTATAGTAGCGAACAAATGGTCCAACACATGTAATGCACATGTGAGTTTATTTTCAAGAAATGACTGCAAGGACAATACCATGCTTTAACCTTTTCACACTGTATATGAATTTAAAGCCACAATTGAAAAGATCAAAACAATTCCAATGTGACAAAAACATTTTAATTGAGGACTTAAATTTATCTTACCTCATACCCAGTCAGCCCCAGTGGAAAAGAGTAGGAGACTTAGTAGCCACAAAGTTGTATTTTGGGGCCACTGAGTCTCCATAACACTCATTAGATGCTATCAACATGCCAAGTGGTTGTTTTGGAAGTATGCCAAAAGGAAAACAAATTGAGTCCTACCATCTCAAAACTAAACGTGAAAAGCATCACAGGGATTTAGGGGAATGGTTGGTCAGATGAGGCTATTATTTAGCTTATGTGCAACAGTCTATTTTAACATTTTCAATTTGCATGGTATTTTAAACTCCTTTGAATTTGATTTCATTTTAAACAAAAATTAAATCATGGGCTTTCATTGCATATTCTTTTACATCATGGAATGTCGAAAAATAGACAAAGCTGTAAAATCACATTGTCCTGGTTGATTATTTTTTCATCTACGAATCTCTGTGCCGCAGGAAAACAGACCATACTGTTGTTCTTAGTCACTCCCTGCTATACCACATTGTTCATGAAACAGCAGACAATCAAAAGAAAAAAAAAGGTTCAAAAGATGTCGGCAATTCAAGCTCACTTCTCCTTGTTGTAAAGTATGCTGCAGTGTTACAGCAGAAAAAAAACTTGACAAAGTAAACTGCTGTTGGCAGTCAAGCTCCTTAATGGGCAGATGTCTGCAGGGATCCAACTTGAAACCCTACTGCTTTTGCTATTTTATTGCAAACAGCTTCAGCAATTACGTTTTATTCAGGGGACTGGACCTTCTTAAGTAAAGAAAAATATGTAGCATACTTAGGTTGACAGATTATGATATAGTCATGCAACAAATGACACATTTTAAGCAACAAGCAACTGAATAATTTCTACACACGCAACTTGTCGCTGAAATCATCAGACAAAAGGAGAGTTCAGATAGGAAAAAATGTTTCAGAAATGAGTAAGCAGGAGAAAAAAGTTTACTAAAAGAGAGATGAAATATGGAAAGTAGTGTTTGTGTGTGTGTGTGTGTTTGTGTGTGCATGAGAAAGTAGAAGCAGCAGGGGAGATTGATGAGGGAGGGCAGAATAAGCCTCAGCATGGAGTGACACACATCTAATGATGTAATATGTGCTTGCAACTGTAGCTTCAGGAAGCAAAGAGAAGTCTTAGTCTCTTAATCCCCAACTATGTTTGAAGTTTATAATGTCTGCTATTGATTTATTTTGTAACATTTCCTGTTAGCTTTGGAAGTTAGTGTGAGGATTATGGTAACCATAGCTTTATGTCATTGTAACATGTTTGTCAGGTTACGAAGCAGAGTGCTTTTGCTTTTTAAATAAAAAAAATAATATGACTATTAATAATCTTCATCATTCTGCGTCTCTAAACAAGGTTGAGTGTAGTAAAATGGCCAAGAATTAATTGTCCTTTTCAGCCCCATAATTCCACAGAGATGGAAAACAAATGCGGCATATTCAGCAATCTTCTACGCTGACACACTTCCAGTTAGGGATACAATTTTGGTTTGATAGAAATGCAATAGATTGATAGCAGGTGTTTGCAAAAGACTGACCGTTCTTAAAAACTGATGATTTGTTTTATATAGGATTTTTGTCTATTTTAGTCGGTGTCAGTCAGAGCTGTTTGTGCTATTAACTTTATATACTCGCTCTGTTTTTGTTTAAAGTACTTCTAGTTCAATGATTCTTTGTTTAGCTGTGTCTGCATCTTGGATGTGTGCCAATAAACCCATGGTAACCAGTGCAGAAGATCTATTTAGTGTGCCGATGTATTTCACCAACAAAACCATTGCTGGAGTCATTGTTGCCAAAAAAGTTGTGTACTATCTTTGTGTTTCTTACCCACACAAAGTACTCAGCCACCAGCTCTATTGTTTCCTCAGCCGTGTCTCTTTCCTGAACTGTAGCATTGACAGAGGTATTGAGCCATGAACTCTATGAGTTCACTTAGTTTTTATTTCCAATAGAAAGTAGCCTTGGATCTGCGCTTCTATATTTAGCTGTGGACTAAGCCATGGACTGTGCCATTCACACAACTAAAGCTGCCATTATGCTACTAAATGGACTCTATTTGTTTTTCTTTCTTGTAGAAAGTACTCCTTGCCCAGTGTTTTTGTGCTTATGTGGCATCTTCAACTTTCAGCAGCTTATTTATTGTTGTATTAAATAAATCTCAGTTTTTGTTATTTTTCTCCGGATATTGAAATCCTCACCTACTTTTGGCAAAATCGTAGGAGAAGTACTTATTTTCACATATAGATGGCAGTTTTAGCTCCGGCAGTAGAGCGATTGACTGACGCTCTTGTTTTTTTTTTTTTACAGCAATAGCAGCAAGTTAGTAGAAAAGTAGCTCAGTCAATAATGCGATGTATAGTACCACTAGCATTTCTTTTAATTACTGCCACTAAATAAACATACTTCGATTTTCTTTTTCAATAAATGAACTCTTGGACAAGTGGTATTTTCTATTTTTTTCCTGTAACTCTTTCCTGTCCTTTTAACCGATACTCAGTCATGGCATATGGTTGTTCATACTGAGCCTAGTCCTAATGGAGGCTTCTTCCTTTTATAAGAGGGTGGTTTATCTCTACTGTCGCCACATGTTTGCTTAGTATGAAGGACTAATGTCATAACCTTCGCTTCCTTAGAGAACGTTTTACTTAGTAGCAATAAATGATGAATTTAATTTAATCATTTGTATTTGGATCTGACATTGACTAACTGAATCGAAGATTTTATTGAATTTAATTATTAATTGAAAATAACCTAAACAATATGATTGTATGTAAGTGAAGATTATTGGACTTGTTGTGCCTTGACATGGTATTTGTTATTCTGCATTGAACTGAATCTTTTCTAAGTATGTTGCTGATGTACCTTTTCTATTTCTGGGTTATTGTTAAGGAGTTGTCTGAGGAGCTTTCATCCAAGTTGTACTTTTGTGTAAACACACCCCTGGTCCACTGCTTGAGTTTGAGCGTTTTATGCCTAGTTGATTCATATACCCGTGTTTAGTAGCTTAAGAGACTAAAAAATGTCCAAATAAAAACCGTGATCCATATGAAATATAAATCACAACAACTTTAATGGATCAAAGGAAAGCTAAATATAAAGTATGGGTAGATTCCAGATGATTGCATTGCACTATAGATCACATACCATTATATTGGGGATTTAAGCATCACTGATGCTGCACATAAAATTGATTCTCATTGTTTTTCCACACACATTCCCTTGTTTATTCACACTTTTCAGACACCCATGATTTTTTTCCAGTATAACCTTTGTTTTAAATGTCCCAAAGAAAAGCTGTGTTAAATAGTTTACAGTCGTTACTAATGATGGTGAATAATTTATTTTAGTAAATTTAAGAAATCAGTGTAGCTTTTTTTAGATGAACTAATCTTTGATCGGTGTGTATGTGCACTGTAATAACTGCTGGTTCTGAAGGTCAGAGCTTGGACTCGAGCCTTCACTGTCCACCAGTTGAAATGTAATCAATATTTGGAGGCATCTGACATCAGTAAACCTCTATCAGTAATTGCCCTTCATCACTTTTCAAATATATCTTGCCACTCCAGTAGCAACATGTCTTAAAGAGGATAGAAAATTAGGTGAGAGATGTTTCCTTATCTATGTCTTACACAGACGGAGATTCTGATTGGTTGCTTTGTGTATGTATAGTCACACTGCAATTCATTTTTGTTGGGATTACAAGTGTTAAACATTTAAAAGTGTTTTCTATATACAAGTTATAGAGACAAATTATTGAAGAGAAAAGAAAAAAAGAAACTGTGACAAACAACAGTGATGCAACAGTAATGGCTTGTTATTTATTTATACTTAGTTTAGTCTGAATATTACATACTGCTTTTGAAAATTGAACCAAACATTAATAAACTGCTATATTTTATACATTTGCTTACGTTTTTTGTTTTTTTTCCTTCTTAATGGTCCATGCATTTAATGCCAATTATTTTGCATAACTGAAACAGTATAATGACTGGATTTTCAAAAGGCAAATTCCATTACACAAAAAACTTTATAATTTAGAATTACAAAAACATAAATAGATCAGAATTTGCTTTTTTTTTTTTTTTTTTACTGTTTTTCAAAGTAGATGAGCCATTATAAAACACACTTTTCTGACACAGCCTTTGGACCCAGGCATCTTTAAAATAAAATTTCACTACCACATATAGAGGATCATGTATCATCTGAAACCATAGAAGGAGATTGCTTATTGTTGTAAATAGAAAATGTTTGGAGTGAGCAATTTTACTTTCCCTAGATACTCCCTCCAGGAAATGTGGGGGGTAAAAGACAAAGTAATTCTCCTCACCCACAGTATCTTTGTTCATAACACTTTTTTTTCTTTTTTAGGATTAGGAATGGAAGCAATAACGTAAGACTGAATGATGAAGAAAACACATATTGTGCCAATGTGACAAAAGATACCCCTAGCGGAGTTGGCAGCTAGATCATCACTGTGATTGTTGCTGGGTAGGTGAGGCTAAATGTATTCAAGCAAGAAAAATGCATGCTTTACACTGATTTGTAGTTTTTTGTGTTTCAGTACAAAATGCTTGCTGATGTTAGCAAATTGTGTATTGAATTAAATCAACAACCTTCCTCTCCAAATGTCTCTGATGTATGTTTACACAATTAGCTGCAGCAGCGACACTCAAGCAAGCAATTGGTCCGGTTGTATCTCAAAATTTTGACTTCCCTTCCAACCTCTACATGTGTAGTAGAGGTCCGAAGTGACACTCATCTGAACTGTCCCCTCATTCACTACAAAGATAAAAATACACTATGTTTTACGCACTTTTCATACATATTTATTTAAACGTTGGACACTTCTCAATTTCTCTGTACACAGTCTTTTGCATATCATGCACAAATATGTCTATGTGTAAATATTTGTCATAATATTTTTCGTGTGTCTGTCATTATTAAATTTGATTCTGATTCTCTTTAGAGCTAAACTAATTGTTTTGGGAAATCTAGCCACAAACTGACTTTTTAAGTATTTTGAAATAAGGCTTCCCCAGCAAAATGTTTTGACAGTTACATTACTGTATATCAGGTAAACCCGAGTAAAACACAGACTGATTATGTGTGGAAAAGTTAGACTTTCAGCTATATTTCTTCACTGCTGCTATGTTTTACAAAACCATTGCATGGCTCAATAAAATTAAATAGTTTTTTTTTGTGACAGTTTTTCGGAAAAACTGAAGTGGTGTACATCTGTGCACATCAGAGTGGCAATCCTGGTCAGAATTGGAGCAAAAATTGTGTCTATATGAATGCTGCCAGAAATTTAGTTTATTACATTTAAATTTTTGTCTTTAGCATATCAGGCTTCACGTTGGCAAATTTCAGGCAGACTGGGCTCACCTCAAAATGCTTTTAAATTACTGTGTAGGACGCCCATCTGTTAGGTCTCCCATCTTTGCCTTTCTGCTGACATCCTCCTCTTCTTAGGTCAGTACATACTCTGCAAGAACCAAGAATTTTGTTGTCTCTCCCAGGGGTGCCAGAACAAAATGGCACCCTGGGAGAGACAACAAAATTCTCGGTTCTTGCAGCCTAGGTTTGGTTCCTTAAACTTGTTCTTAAAGCATACTCTGGACACAAATTTTTTTGTGTTCATTCAAAATGAATTGTGCGTTTTTTGGTGGGAAAGACCAAAATATTTACCAGGAATCATGCACTTAAATTCTTGTAAAGTATTAAATATCCTTGCCAGAAAGGGAACAAATGTATCTGTTCTTTCAAAATATGTATTGGCCTTGACTCATTTTGCTCGTGTAATCTTTCAATTGTGATTTTATGCCTAAGTTTGGTGTGTGTTGGTTTTCAGCTGCATTCCTGGGTGAATTGTTATGGCTTTTTAGCATTTTTCTCAATTTTTGACTTTGAAATGAATATAAAAAATATGTGTTACATGACTGAAAAGGAATTGTAAAAACATGATATCTACCCTTTACAGAAAATTAGCAACATATTACACAACATTACACAGCAAACACTTGTTTATTAATGCACTAAAATGTGAGGTAGTAACTTAGCTGCTGGATTGCTATAAATGATGAGCTATTATTTAGTTGCATAGATGTTTGAAGCCATACTGAGGAGAAAGGAAAAAATTGGAAGAGGGAGAGAAACATAGCTAGAGAGGAGGATTTGCTAAAGGTTTTCAGTGAAAATCTTGAGTTAAAGCCTTTCAATCTGGGGATTTGGCCCTCAAAGCCATTCGGTTTGGCACTTTGTAGGGGCCAGATTAAAAGGAGGGCCTGACTGAAGGAGGCCAGTCTACTTAAACATGTCTGTTATTTGACTTGGCTCTCCACTTCTCAGCTCTACAATCCAAGGCAAGCCAACACATCTGATACCTTCCTCGAAAGCAAATGATTTTATGTTAAATGATCATCCTTAACCATCTTGAAATACAACTGAAAACACATATCAGATAACTATGCTGCACACATTTCTTTTTTGAGAGCCACAAATTAAAAATGCATTTTGTTTTATTAAGATATATACAACCAGAGGAGAGATACTTCTTGGCAAAATAATGAATAATATCTACTCATAAAGTAATGTTAAACTGTGAATGAAAGATACTTTAGCTTGATATTCACTCAAGGACACATGAAGGGTAGGTAAAATTGTTGTGTTAGACATGTCTGTCGCCCCCCTTTTACACAATTACTGCTCCATTTTCCAGCTGTTGCTAGGATACCCAAATCCAATAGTTTCCCGAGGTCATCTCGCACATGTTTCATTCAGAAACAAATGGAACGAGTGCTTGTAAATCAAAACTCCATCCCTAAATCCCTTATGACAGGGTTTTATTGACTATCTGTTCATCCTTGGTTGTCACAGTCAGGGTAGATGAAGGTAAATAGAAGGCAATCGTCGGGAAGATGTTTTGTAAGGAGCAGGAGTGTATATAGAGGGGGTCAAAAGGTGCCTGAATAATCCTCAGTAGTAAATGATTTCTTTTAGTAATCATGTCTCAAACTTTGATTTTACATTTTAAGCTCAATAAAACTGAACTACATTTGCAAAGTTTTCATTAAAAAACAATTTGAATGGTCACTGTAAAAAGTTAAATCACAGTACAACTTTAAACATTTAAAATAATTTTTTTTTCTTTTTTGTGGGGTCTGAGGAGATGTTACCTGCATTCTGTGTTTACTTGTAGATAGCCATCCTAGCAACCTTAGTTTAAAAAGTCAGAGATAGGTTCTCACATCCACCTCTAAATATCAACCACTGTGGATTATCGATGCCTACCCAACAGGTTGGGGTGCTTGGAAAAGTTTCTCTTCCCTGGTGCTAGGCGATTCCGCTACTGAGGGCTTGTGCGGGAACCTGGCCTGAATGGGTTGTGGGCTTGACCTTCACTTGGGGGCGCTGGTTAAGACGTTTTGGTACCCTGCGTCTCTCCCTGCCTGCCTCTATGGCCTGGAGCCTGCTGCTCTTGTGCTTTGCTGCCCACTGGCCTTTGTATTGGGCATATGCCTACTCTGTGCCTGTGCCTGGGGCTGCTGTAACCTTCGAGAGCTGAGACCACCTACTCTTTGCTGCTCTTGGGCGCTGAGTGCTGCAAGGTTTAAACTCTTCTCACTATTGTAACATCTTTGCAATTCCTGGTGGCAAACTAGCACACGCACACACACACACACACACACACACATGTTCACACTCATAGGAATTTTATAGAAAGTTAAAGGTCATACAAACGTGGGTTCATCTTATTAATGCAATCAACCAATTAGGATACCATCTCCAGGTATCCTTTTTGAAGAGCAACTGCCCTGGCACAGCTGACTTCTTTATATGGTATGTCTTAAACGCTGCAAGAGGACACAAGAAAAAAAGAAAAAAACTAAACATTCACACAGAATAAATCTTTAAAGTTGTGTGGTCATAATAATCAGGACTCATTTAAAATGTGGTAATCTTGCACCTAGTCATCAAGCCTAACTTTGAATATGTGCAGGGCTGATTAGTCTTTGTGATTGCAATTTTAAATGCTGTGATTCTGTCAGCCTTCTGATGTCCACAGGTATATTGTGGACATCAGTTGATGTCAACTGCTTAGTACCTGCAGGAACAGTCAAACTGCTCATGAAAACTGTGAGCATATGGCTTGTGGCTGATTGCGGAAGGTCCGGACATTTCCTTAGTTATTATATGCCTTATACCTTATATACAACATTATTTTCTTTCATATTTCCTATAAAACTGAATAATAAATCTTGTTACGGAACTAGAATCTCCTTTCAAGGAACATAAAAAAGATAACAAAACCTGGCTGTTGTTATAAATCATGATTATGGCTGTGAAAGTCATAACGGTATTTGCATAAAATTAGCAAAGGGTGAAAACAACTTGCAGACTGCCAATAGTTCCTTCTCTTTCTTTATCATCTTTATCATTATTGTTATTATAATATAGTATACAATATTGATAATCTTCTCTTTAGTTTTTTTATGTAAAACACTGATCTTCTTAGTTAGTAGGCCATTAAATTATGAGAGTATTTTTAACTTTTCTGTTGTCGCTTTAAGGTTTATTGTGTTTTAAAGGAGGTAAGAGTTAATTTTTATCCATTTTTGTAACATAGGAAAAAAATAGACATTACTATCTAACTACAGAACCTTAGCTTTCAAATACAGCAAATACCTAAAGCAGTAAAAACCTATCACTTCAAAATGTATGTAAGCACTACCTTTCCCCTTAGAAAAAAATAGTTATCATTGTAAAAATGTGAGTCTAATTTTGTAAAATTTGGCCTTGTTGGGTGAAAGGGTTAGGATTATTGATGAAGGTGGACTGAAAACCCAAAAATATTAAGTTATGGAAATGTTCAGGTTAATGTCCCCTTCACACTGAAATCAGGTTACATATGGAATGTCTCTGCAGGGTCTCAAAGACATTTTCTGGGGTACATAAGGCAGAAGTGTGGACTCGAGTCATGTGACTAAGGCTACATTCATACAGCAGACAAATGTGACCCAAATGATTTTTTTGCCCATATGTGATACATTTCCGACATTTAGAACAGCCCAATTCCGATTCCGACATGGGTAGAGAGGTCCTGTCATCCCACGCTATAGAGGTTGGCGCAAAGTTGGAAAAAGATAAAAAAAGCTGTGCACAGCATTCCCCAAACAACAAGCAGGCTATATGCAGCATAACTCTGCAGCATTAAGGTTCAGATGCTTTCAGTAAGAAAGTGTCTGACAGAAGAAAGTTTATTCCTAATTGCAAACCTGGAGACGTGCTGCCAGCGGCTGTATAGACAAAAGTATGGGATGCCAGAGCTGCCACAAATGTTTGGCCATTGTGTTGAGTGAAGGCTCCCAGGACAAAATGCTTTAAGACAGAGAGCAACAGTTATTTCTTTGCTAAATTCATAATGGAAGTGTGTTTCATAACAATATTATGTTTTATTATCTCTGTGTTTTTGTCTTTATTATTTATTATTATTTATTTATGTCACAAATGAACTTTTTTTTTATAAATTCTCATAATTCCCACATGGAAGACTACAAAGGTGATCAAAGATAAATACATTTGAGTTAGGAAAGCATGTGGGCTGAAATCTAAAGTAGAGAAGAAACAACATCTAAATTATTATTACTCAGAACAAATTGCAAATTTGGTCAAATGACATGTTTAAGAATTAAAAGTGTAGCACTTGCATGCCTGGACCTTGGACTCAACTTAGGACTTCCATGCCTTTTCTTTGAACTTGATTCGAGGCTTGAGTTAAAAGGCTTGAGACTTACTTGTTACTTGCAATACAATGATTTGGTCCTACTTCTTCATTACCATTCTAAATAACGGAGCGTGAGTGCTCGCCAACTGTGTTTTGTGTTTAGATTTTTGTGGTTCCTCATTTTGGTACCAACATATCTGTGTCCTGGATGCCACAAGGAGACTAGTAGCAGCAGTATTATCTCATCCAAAACATGTGTCTCACATGCACCGGTGTGGATTACTCATCTGAGAAATTGAAGCAGCACTGGCCACACTAGCTTATGCAAAGGCAGCAACTTGCCCACATGAGGCTAGAAGTAAGTAATTGTAAGTAATTGTAATAGTTTTTGTAGCATGGACGCTGTGGTCATTGACGAACTAAGTAGCACTTAAGTAGCAAAAAAAAAAGACTTTAGACTTAACTTAAACTTTGCTATGCTATTACTGAGTCAGGACTCAGACTCATGGTCTACAAGTGGAGTCTAATTAATCCAAGTGAGTGTCGATCATTTGAGTAAATATGATAACTCACTTGTCCCCTGTTAGTTAATATAGAGTATAGAAATCACTTGTTGTCATGGTAACATTATGCATAGTATGTATGGATTCACTATAATTGATGGTAAGTGCCAGTAAAAAGAATTAGTGTCTACGTCCACGTTTGTCTTTATTTATTGTTACCAATGAGCAAGCATTTAAAGTCAGCCACAACCCAAAGCTCTGACAGAAATCCCTATATTTTCTTGTTAAAATGGGTCGTTGATTTACCAAAAAGAGGCATTCATGGACTTTGGGGCTGTTAATGGTTCAAAACAATCAGTTCAGAATTTTTGTAGAATCATAAAAATGACCACACTGAGGTCTCCCAAACTAAAATATGTATTCAGTGACTTCATGAAGTTTCAGAATAAAACTAGAAAATCACTCACAGAGCGCAGACCTGCGCCGAGGCAATTGGGTAATTTATGCACGTCAGCTGTTTTCTATAGTGATGAGTAATACTCTGGATGATTTCTGGCCAATGCATGTCAGTTGCTGACAGTGGTGATGAACCATGTGGTAATTCAAAGTTGTCGCACCATGGTCTGATAATGATCAAGAATGCTTAAAAAAAAAACCTGGATCCTGATGGGGCTCTGCATCATAACCAAAATCCAATCATCTGTTTCTTGCCCTAGTATGCACCTTGTCTAAGAATTAAATCCAAATCCATTCATACCTAAACTTAACTTACCCCTGACAACCTTTTTTTCTTGCAGTTAAGGTAGCATTTTACAAAAACACTCCTGGTTCTTAAAAAAAAGCACATTTAATTTAGGTTTATCAGAAGTTTGACATTAACTAATGTTTGCATATTTTTACGAGTTTACTCTTTGAACATAAATACATATTTATATTTCCTGCCCAGTCCTTGCCCAATAACTGCTGGAGTTACACCTGGTTTAAACTCTGTTTTCTGGCATTTCATCTCACAACAATGATATACATGGTTAAATATAAACACAGAAGGAATAAACATTGCAAAATGTTGGATATAGTGACTCTAATGTGGCCATATTTTGTAGTTAGAGTTTTTAAAGTAATGCACTTTAACTATTGACTCTTCTTTCACTAGTTGTTGAATACAGCAAAATTTTATCAGCAGCACCATGTACTGTTTAAAACAAGGAGTGCAGGGGGCGGCACTGGTGGCGCAGGAGTTTAAGTGCGCAACCCATATATGGAAGCTTTAGTCCTTGACGCAGGCTGTTGTGGGATTGAATCGCGGTCTGTCGACGTTTACTGCATATCCTTTCAACGTTCTCTCCACCCTATTTCCTGTCAACTTGCTTTCAAAAACTAAAGGCCACTACTGCCTAAAACACTATTAAAATAAGAAATGCAGTAGATGCCATGTGCATTAAGCAAGAATATGGAATTGAAATGGACCTTTCAAATTCTCTCGATACAGGTGGCATGCAAAGGTAAAACCAATGCCCCTCGCGTCCCTGCAAGGCTAAGCGAATATAGACAATGGATAGATGTGTTAAATTAAACTTAAACATAATGATTAACATTTATAATTTACCGCAATGCTGTGCCTCTGGTAGACTATGTAACGATTAGCAAATGGGAAAATTTATTTTATTAGATACTTGAGTGTTGACCTGCCTTGCACTAGAAAAAAGTGGCTTAGAAACATCTCTGCTCCATGCCAGTAAGTGAAGTGCCTTCATAGACTGGTTGCTATTAGTTTTTCAAATGTAAAATGTTCCTCTCAAGCTGTTAGAGACCAGGCCTAAATTGTCTTAGGTGGTGAGGAGAGAGCAGGACAAGGTGTAAAGATGAAGGAAAAGGAAGAGAAAATGCAAGCAGCAGATCATGGTGCAATATGTTTTTTCACATTTATCAGTGAACAACATACATTTTGTATTTTGTGTGCATAATTCCTTCCGACTTCAGTCACATTTATGTAACATGAAAATTAATGCACAGGATGGTACTCTTGACATTATGCAGCATTTTTTCTAAACCCCCATTACCTGTATCTAATGCTGCTGTTATGTGCACAATTTTCTAATTTATGTTGAGAAATCACACTGAATTTCTGGAGGTATCCTCATGCAGATGTGATACCAGTAGCTTTACCATTGTGCTAAGATGGCCAGAAATATAGCAGAGAAAAACTTGTTTGGCATGTACTGACAGCACTGTCATGCTTGCATTCACACTGAAATAAAAGTTTTTTAAATACGCTGAAATCCTGCAGCATGTGAACAGACTTGAGGGTCCTAAAGACCTTAGGTTAAGGCCTGTCTCAAAGCCTATTTTAATTCCTCATCTACTTTTTTTCGTTAGTATTTTACTTTGTCTTTTTTCTGTAAAATGAAAACAAAAAAATAGGAATCATCATTTTGTGTGGAACATTTCCCACTGGACTTGGAATCATTACCATAACATGTCTTCTAAAACACAATTGTGTTTTTTTTTAAATGCTCTAGAGTTCACTCTTTTGTTTTAGTGATTTGATGGAGATTAGTTGTGTTAGCACACTGGATAGTTCAAGCAGGAAAAAGGTCCATAAGTAAAAAGAAAAGTATTCTCCTTTATTACCAAATGTCACCAGATAGGTTGTACTTGTTAAAGGGAGCATATTGGATATTAGAATGTATTGTCATGTCTGTCTTGTCATCTGTCTCAAAACCAATTTGCTTCCCACTGACCATCAAAGAAGTGCAAACATGGAACAAGGATTTCCATGTCAACTGCAAATGAAAGAAAGCAATCATCTTAACTTTCATGGAAAGAACCATTTCCGTTTGGCACCCTCTGAGGAGATGGATCTGTGCAGGCATAGCTATTATTGCTACTTTGTGCACGTGCATGTATTTTGACCTCTTAAATACCCATTGGATCCAGGCATCTTGGGAAATTTCCTCCAAATTGGACTTTAAGCGGAGATGAGGGTGCTTAATGAGGTGTTCATCAGGAGTACAGCACTGAAGTCTTAAGAAAAGGTAGTGAAATAGTTTTCCAGCATGACCAATATTTACACACAGAATTATTCTGCCCTGGTCTTGCAATGGAGATAAAGAGGTCAGGTCCCCTGTGATGTGAAAAATTGAGAAAGATGGCAAGTGCAACCACATAGTTTCCCATGTTATGCTGAAATTCAAGCTCAAGAAACTTGATTCTTGTTGAAGATACAACACTAAATGAACATATTGTACCTTGAAACACGTATGACTCTCAGGTCCCATCTGTTTTTTGTTTTTTTCCATTATATGCTATATCCATCCATGATTAAATCAACTTTGTTTACAATTAAACATCATAACTATGTCTGAGGTCACCCACGCAAAGGGTTTTTGTTATTCTATACAGCAGGGCCCCATTTCAAAAAGCAGGGTTAGTAAGAACTCACATTAAGTTCTGGGGTAAGTATGTGCATACTCTGGGTTTTTGGTCTCAGAGAGGTAGCCATTACCCTGACTCAAGTTACCCCTGCAACTTACTTTGTGAACCAACCCTGCTAGCTGAGATCTGAAACACGGAAAATGGTGTGATCTTTTCTTGAGGAGCCTGTAGACATTGCACCGCAAATACTACGCAGAAATCTTCATCAGGAGAGGGTGATCAGACCGCAGTTAGATGTCTTATCATTTTCAGGATTCATTTATTTTCAAGCGTTACCATTTTCCGCCATAGTCAATAATTTATCTCCATAATATTCTCAGTTCTCGTTTTGCTTGTATATCATAGGTGACGCAGAAAATCAACTGTCATGCTGTCAGGAATGTTAATGTTGCACTTTAACTGACCATGATGTTGATCACGAACATTTATTAAAGTTAGTTTGTTCTCCTTAGCCGAGTGGTTCGTGTCGCTACTTCTCACGCAGGATACTGTGGTTAAAACCCTGCCAGAGATTTTAGCTTAGTTCTGTTTTTTTATGGTATCATATGATACAAATAGCCTGGGTCTAGTTAAATTTTATTTTAAAACAGAGCTTCTAGACAGGAGCCGCCCCTCCCCACCGTCAGACTGTAGATCTTTGTGACTTGGACATTTTTTAGTACCTTTGCAATCTGATAAACAGTTGGCATGCCTGCTGTACAGTTTAGTGGTGTTCCCTAGTCACAGAACCACAAGTCTAATAAAAGAAGAATCCCACGGAATTACAGGTATCACTGAAAGCAGTCATTTAGTCTGTATCACATTTTGAGACTTCATGCATTATCTACTCATATATTTCTGGGTTTCCAGGCATAATTGGCTGCATACATGACAGTAGCAATCACTGCTCCTTCACTAAATAAAGGAGATTATGTTTTATTTGT
Organism: Crenichthys baileyi; assembly: GCA_036173005.1. Classification (NCBI taxonomy): domain Eukaryota; kingdom Metazoa; phylum Chordata; class Actinopteri; order Cyprinodontiformes; family Goodeidae; genus Crenichthys; species Crenichthys baileyi. The sequence continues at coordinate 61,438 of JAHHUM010001586.1, read as the reverse complement.
TTTACGTTTTATATTGTATTGCACAGTTTTTCCTCTGCTCAACAAGTGTTTACATTGATGATGTCACCACTGTCACCAGACTTTCCTGCACCTCTAATTTAATTAATCTGAGTAAGCCTTGTTGATAACCACACAGTATGTTCAAAAATAAATGTCAGTTATCCTGGGTTTTTAATTCTCCTTTACTATACAGCCTGGTTGTTTTGTTCCTGATTTGTTCTTATAGTTTTTAGTCTTTCACCGGGTTCCTCCCTCGGTCAAAAAACAGCCCAAAGCCCTTAGGTGTGAATGAATGTGTGCATGGTTGATTGTCCTGTGTGTCTCTGCGTTGTCCTGTGATTGATTGGCGACCTGTCCAGGGTGTACCCTGCCTCTTGCCCGTAGACTGCTGGAGATAGGCACCAGCTCCCCCGTGACCCACTATGGATTAAGCGGTATAGAAGATGAACAAATCAATACATGTATATATACAGTATGTGTGTATTTTTTACATCACAGGGGACCTGACCTCCTTAACTCCATGGCAAGATCATCGCATTCAATAACCAGCTTTGCTTTTTGAAGAGTTCTTCTATGGTTATTTGGGAACTTTAAAAGTTGAGTTTGTTTTGGTAAGCCATGTTTTTCTTTTTAGGGATTGAGATTCCATTGACTATGGATTGTGGCATGCAATCCTTTGATCCATTATTTTGCACTGACAAAAGGTGACTGTGGCTCAGTAGGAAGAGTAGTCATCTTGCAATCAGAAGGTTGTGGGTTCGATTCCAGCTTCCTTCTCCTGTATGAATGTGTGAGCATGAGTGCAATTGGGTGTAAAGTGCTTTGAGCTGTCTGTATAACTGGAAAGGTGCTATATAAATTCAGTCCATTTACAAATAAATGTTGTCAGTAAAAGTATCAAGGGAGGAAGAGGAGACAGCTGTTGTTCAGCATTAACCTAGAAGTGAACCAGATTTCTTAGGCCCAGATGTAAAGTTTTGACAACTCGAACAGGCCATAAAAAAATTTCATCAGGGCTTTAGATGCCTTTTCCCTTACATCAAAGTCCCACATTCTCTTTTTGACTCAATCTATGCCACTTTCCTAACTTTTTCTCATTTTCCTCTTGTGCATTAAAGTCATTAAAGTCACTATGTCTCTGGTCTCCCAAAGACAGTTGTTTGCTACAATTGAGGAGTCTTTGCTGTCTCAAAAGATGAAATAGGAGACAAAATGTTCCCAATTTTCTTCTGTCTCCAATCATGTTTCCCTTTTCTACTTAGTTTCACATCATATATATTCCATCTCTTCCATCAAGAACATGATTTTAACATGCAAGAAAATTTTCTCACCTCTTTTATGTACTCTGTAATACTGGGACTGCGAGCAGATTGTGTTGCTAACTCCATTGAAAACTGTCAATTGTTCATTCTGGCAGCTTTAAATCTACTAGATTTAAATCTATTAAAATATGTCTCAAATTTCTACAGTGCCTTGCAAAACTATCCACATGCCATACAACCACAAACTTCAATGTATTATATATTATGATAAACCCACACAAAGTAGTGTATAATTGTCATGTGAAAGGCTAATGAGACACGTTTTTTAAAAACTTGTTTATACTCCTAATACAGTGGAACCAATTGCAATCAGAGACCCAGGAACACACCAGACAGGTCAGGGACAAGATGAGACCAAAACAGATTTTTTTTCCTACATGCAAAATGCTAGAGTGCTGTAAAAAAAAAAAAAATAGTATTTTTGTTTTTTTGTCATTTTTTTGTCAAATTTATGAACAACTGGTAGCGCTAGTTGTTTAAGCATTAGTTTTAAGCATTAGCCATTGATTTATTGTCATGTCAAAAAAGCTACATTGGGTTTAACCCTAGCCAATAGCTAGTCCAATTCAAAACCTTTTTTGTTTGTTTTGGATAATCAGGTGGATTTGCTGCTGTGCTGTTAATCATTTTCCAGCTACATATTCCTAAGTGTATGTTAGTCCAAGATAATGAACTAATGGATGGAAATTGTCTTTCAAGGTTTTTTGTTAGAGATCAGAATTCATGGTTCCATCATTTTACCAAATTTTCCTAGATCCAGAAGAACCAAAGCCCCTGATCATCATATTAGAATCACAATCAACTTTATTGTCCAAGTTTGTGTGCACAAATGAGGAATTTCACTTCGGTTTCAATCACTCACATCGTGGACAAGGAATAGTATGTACACGTGTGTTTTTTTATGTATATAAAGACATGGATATGTGATCCAGAGGCAGATGGAGTCCTGTACTGTGAGCTGGGTGAGCTTCTGGTGGAGGATGTCTGGGTTGATGGTGTTGAAGACCAAGCTGAAGTCCACAAACAGGATCCTAGCATATGTCCCTAGGTGGTCAATGTGGTGCAAGATGATGTTTAGACCCAAGCCGATTGCATCGTCTGCTGACCTGTTTGCCTAATAGGCAAACTGTAGGGGGTCCAGGGGGCCTGTGATGTCCTTCAGTTGCTTGAACATCAGTCGCTCAAAGGATTTCATGACCACTGACATTAGAGCAACAGGCTTGTAGTAATTTAATCATGTGCTGGTGAGTTTCTTGGGGACCGGGATAATGGTGGAGCATTTAAAGCAAGAGGGAACCTCACATGGTATGAGAGACTTGTTAAATATATGAGTGAAGATGGGGGTCAGTTGGTCAGAGCAGGTTTTCAGGCAGAGAGGGGAGACACCATCAGGACCCAGAGCTTTCTTCCCATTTAAATGCTGGAAGACCCTATTAACATTTTCTTCTCTGATCTTTAGTGCAGGCAGGGGAGAGGAGGGTGTTGTAGAATTACTGGTGGGAGTTGCAGGTCGATTTGCGCTAAACATACCAACAGGCAGTACATATGGATCCAACTTGTTGATGACAGCAATCTTATTGAGGTACATGGCCTTATCAGGAGGCTGTAACGAGTCTGGATACTTATCCTTGGGCGAAAAAGTATGCAATGTTGCAATGTTGTGAAGAACTGTGAAGCGACACGGAGCCACCCAAGATGGTGGACTGGAAGTGAGGCGGGGACTTCAGTGACGTCAATGAAAAGGGTCTATTCCTCCACATTGAAGTGCTGTCGTTAGCTGAGAGGCTATTTTTTTATTTTCTCACTGTAGGATCTTTTGTTGGTTTGTTTCTTGCCTGCTTATATAGGGCCTGGTCTCCACTGTGGTCAGCCTCATCTGTAGTCTGATGCAGCTGCAGATGCCTCAAATGTGAAGAAAACAATTGTTCATTGTTGAAAGTGTGACAGGTCTTGATCTGCACACATATGTCCTCACAGAAGCTGATGAATGATGTCACTACATCACTTTGTTGGTTTAATTCAGTTGCAGAAGCTTCAAAAACATTCCAGTTTGTGCAGTCAAGGAAGTTCTGTAGAACCTGTTTTGACTTATCAGTCCCTTTCATCACAGTCCAAACCACAGGCTTAGAGGTTTTCAGTTTCTGCTTGTAAGTTGGTCTGAGATGAAGCAGGCAGTGATCAGCGTCCTAACCCTGCACGAGGGACACCACTGTACGTATCTTTTAGAGCTGTGTAACAGTGGTCTAGTGTGTTTTTATTTCTGTTTTGGCAATTAACACGCTGTCTGTGTTGGGGTAGTTAATTAGAGAGATTTGCACTGTTAAAATCTCCAAGAACAATAAGGAGTGGCTTTCAGAGTGGATCACAGAATGCAAACGGGCAGGATGAGATGTGGTGAGTAAAAGGTTTGTATCTCAAAGGAAAGCTCACAGAGGCAAGTGGCAACAGAGACAGGCATGAACACGGACAGGCTTGGCTTGACAAACAGACATGGACACATAACCAGTCGAGGACATGAATAGGATGTATCCACAACAAGTAAACAGAACAGCATAGTATAAGAAGGGCAAGACACAGGTGGAAACGAAAACTGATTGGCATGAAAAAGCAGTTAAAAATCATCCTTTTTAAACAGGCTTTCTGTTGAATGTTTATTTTTATTGTGTGTTTTATTGTATGTTATTTTATCTTATTTACAGGACTTAATTTTAATAGTTTTAATAATTTTAATCTTTGTGGTGGTTTTGTCTGAGAAAGGGGCTTAACAAATAAACTTTGCTTACTTTCTTACCAGATGAAGCTGATTACTTTGGCAGAGACACAGAGTGAAAACAAAACATGGCTGGAACAAAACAGAAGTCCAACGACATAATCTAACCAAGGGAAATTCTTACATGACATATACTAAAATGCATCATGAACTGAATACAAGTATGAGGAATGAACTGAAGCAGCACCTGGGAAACAATCATGATCAGAGGAAAAATCCAGAACTAAACAAACACCTTCAAATCATGACACAGAGGGTTTCTTCTCCACACCAGTTATCAACTCACCAGGCTCTCTTTCTGCTTCATAAGTGATGAAGGGATGTAAACATCAACAAGAATGAACCAGGAGAACTCTTTCAGTGAGTACAAGGGTTTGCAGTTTATAAAAAATGACTTTAGGTGAGGACTACATGTCTTCTGTAGCAGTTTGACATCCGTGCACCAGCCTTCCTTCATATAAAAGCAGATCCCACCTCCTCTGTTTTCCCCAAGAGCTCAGTCCGCGCGAAGCATTTGGAAGCCTCCCAATAGAAGCACCCTGTCTAGGATGTGTTCACCAAGCCAGGTTTCGGTAAAACATAGTGCATAGTTCCTTTGTGATCACCATGAACTGGATGTTCAGCCAGTAAGGAATGCCTGGTGCTAAGGAGCTGCTGTCTTGTAGAAGTGGCTGCAGTACAAAAGCAGGATACGACACAAAAATACACAAAATACTAGCAAGCAAAGTACTGAGGCAACCATCTGCGGCACCAACTTGGATGCTTACCATCATCATGTTTGAATGTAGGTAAAACCCTTTCTGAAATGCTGTATTAGTTTTACAATAGATGTTACAGGACACACACCTTCCAAAAAGTTACATTTTGCCTTGTTAGACCACAGAAACTTTAGTCTTGGAAGACGTTCAAAAGGTATTTGGCAAATATGAGATGGACCTTGGGCAGCATAGTGGCACAGTAGGTAGCACTGTTGTCTTGCAGCACAAAAGTCCTGGGTTTCACACCAGGCCTGGGGTCTTTCTGCATGGAGTTTGCATGTTCTCCCCATGGATGTGTGGGTTCTCTCCGGGTACTCCGGCTTCCTCCCGCAGTCCAAAAACATGACTGTTAGGTTAATTGGTCTCCCTAAAGTGGTATGAATGGTTGTGTGCATGGTTGTTTGTTTTGTGTGTCTCTGTGTTGCCCTGCAATGAACTGGCAACCTGTCCAGTGAGTACCCCGCCTCTCCCTAGTAGCCCGCTGGAGAAATGCACCAGCTCTCCCGTGACCCTGTATGGAAGAAACTGATATAGAAAATGGATGGATAGATGGATGGATGGAGGAATGGATGGATGGAAATGGGCCTTTGTGTTCTTTTTGCCCAGCAGTGGCTTTCAAAAAAAACATAATCATTCACAGTTAATAATTTTTTTTCACATACAACCAGGTTGGCTTAGATAATTTTTACCCTTATAAATGAACACTACATTTCATTTTTAATCATGTCTCATATTACATTTTTATGATGATAACAAAAAGCAAGGCCAGAAGATACAGTATCTGCCAGCGGGTATATACTATTTGACAGCACTGTGTGTTGGACAAAAATCTTACCCTGAACACCCCAAGTGCACAATGAAAAATGGTTATGGGCAGCTAAATACAGGGTACACGCAAAGAAAAACATGTTAGAGACTGCAAAGGGCTTGTGACTAGAGTGGAGATTCAACTTCCCGCAAGACAATGACCCTAAACATAAAGTTTCTAAATGTGCAAAACTGGTCGACACGTACCCCAAAAGACCTGCGGCTGTAACCGGAGAGAAAAAGGCATGCCTCACTTTTCAGACTTTTAATCATAAAAAAATGATCTAAATGAAAAAATTGTTTCATTTCACTTACCACGCAGGTCAGTCATGAAAAATGTGAAAAATTTCAAGGGGTAGAAATACTTTTGCAAGGCACTGTAAAAAAATTGACTGTAATATGTAAGCAAATGCAATACACAAGTTCAGGCATTTCCTTATGTAAAATATGCTCCAAAAGTACCAGAATGGACTTCCACACAGACTCACTCACTCCTGAAGCCCCACAGTTAGTTTGGCTGCAGTTCAACAATCCATTATGCGTGGACTGACCCCAAGGGCTGAAGCAGCCTTTCTTCCTCAGAAGTGGGGCCTGTTTCCCACTGCCTGAGCTGAACTATGAAGCTGCAAGACTTCACAGGGGGAGAAAGACTAACTTCAAAGGTTGGGGATGATTGCCCAAGATCTGTGCACAGTGTGGTACAGCCACAGACATGGGGCATATGCTTGTGAATTTAGACCTCACACACTATGGAGAGTTGGAAGGACATACAGATAAATTTGAATCAGATGCCAAACTTTATGACAAAAATTACATGTGCGTAACATATTTGAATATTGTTTTACCACTGACATGTGGGCACAATTTATTATTTATGACTAAATTACTTCACCATGGAATACACCTGCATTTCAATAATAAATTATAAATAGGTTAATTTCTTTCAGAATTCTGTTTTAAATGTCAAACCTTTACTCACAGGGATGTATTTCAGTCCTTGTTTCCTTTTATTTTGACGATTATGGCTTCCATCTAATGAAGTGTCTTTGAAAATTAGGATTTTATCAATAAAAAAGGATGCTTAATGCAGAAATCCTTTATTATTGCCTTTATTGTTGTGGCCCATATAATTATCTACTGCGTTGACAATTGTCCAGTAGATCACTGATGCTTTCCACAAGCAGGGCAAGCCACAAAAGGTCACTTTGAAAGTAGCTGGCTGTTTTTAAGCATATAAATGGAACGTGTGCACTACATGTACAACTACAGAAGGGTGGACAAACAAAAGGTGCGCAAACAATATGTATGAGGAAATTCACAGGGTGTGGACTCAGTGCTGAAAGGGCCACCACACACAGACGTATCCTGGACATGGGCTACAACTGCTATATTCCTTGTAAGGCATACCTGGACTAAGGAGGAAAAAATAGTTTGACTGTTGCTCAGTGGTCCAAAGTATTTTTTAAATGAAAGAAAAATTGCCAACTCCACACAGAAAGGATTTCAAAGATGAATAAATGTGGTAAAATTAAATATTTTAAGCAGGTGGTGAAAAGGTGACCTGGTTCCTGGATAATTAAAATGGATTTCAATGCAGAATTGTTTTACTTCAGTGGCAAATTCACCTGATTACTAGAAAATCTATTTAATTAGTATTTCTACCAAGTTGGCATCACTTAAGTGGATCAAATTAGTGTATGATTGAATGGACGTGTGTATGATGTTTTTTTTTTTTTTTTGTTCTGCTTGATAAAGGTCTTGTGCTCATTAGGAGATTACACAACTGCAACCTTTCTCAAAGCAACTGAACTGGTTGAAAGAGGAATAGAACCTGCTAATTGTATTAAAGTACATATTAGGCTGGAGATTAGCACTTACTTTTCTGTTGCAACATTCAACAAGGTTCAGCATTTGAAGAGAAGGATCTTTCACCACTCTTTTATTAGCATTCGTTTTAGGTTGCCTAGAGACTTGAGTCCTTCTCTTTAGCTCACCCTGAGACATTTTTATAGAATTTAAATCTGGGAACTGAAATGGCCAATGAATGGGATTAATTCTGTACATTGTAAATCATGTTTATGTTTTTTTTTTTTAGATTTTTTGGCACTAATGACCTCTTATTGATAGTTACCAGACAGGAAATGGACAGAGAGAGAAGGGGGATGACATCTAGCCAACGTCACAAGGTCGGGAATCAAAACCAAGTTGGCTAAGTGAAGGATTTAGCTTCTCTACATGGGGAGCTCACTCTATGGCAAGACCACGCAACACCCCAGACCACTGAATTTCTATTTAAAATCGTTTTGTATATCAGGATTTCCTGAGTTGTTGAAAAGTAAGCCCACAGCATCACAGATCCTTTACCATACTTTCTACATATTCATCATTTGTTTTGGGTGAGACATCTTAGACTATTTTTGAAGCTCAGTTTAAGTCTCATCTGACCAAATCATGTTTACATTTGTACATTAACTGGTTAGCACATCTGAATTACGCCTTTATGATTCAGCTCCAGTAGTTAAAAATTTCAAATTGAGGCATTAGAACAAGCAAACAAACTGACCCCATTCAACTTAATATTGTGACTATATGGAACACAATGATCTCCCACACTATTATGTTCATGCTTTAAAATAAAGTTGCATGGCTGTGATAAAGTAAGTCATGTAAATCATTTGAATTGTAAAATAAGTCCAGAAACCATTCAAGCTGCTTTTCTTTGTAACTTATAACCTGCAAATCTCTTCTCCTGTGGTTCAACTCAAGGTTTTAGCCATTTGAGATTACTGGGAGACGTACAAACATTGCAAAGCAAATAATAGAGAGAGTCATCATTGCCATCATGGGATGTTTGTTCCATTTTTGCATTCCTGATAAGTGCTAATCTCCTAAGATACAACTATTTTAAAGGAAAATATTAATAGATGTTGAGCTTTTTTAGCATTTTGTCACATTACAACCACATTTTTCACTGAGCCATTCTTCCAGATAAATATGCTATTGTAGGTCTGACTGTATGTTCAGGACCACTGTCCTGCTGGAAGGGTGGACCTCCTCCAGGATGTCAAGTCTTTTTCCAGCCTTCAACATGTATTATACCGGGATTGCCCTGGATTTAGCTCCAACCAACTTCCCATCAACTATGACCAGTTTATCTGTCCCTATAGATGAAAAGAATACTCAAAGCATGATGCGGCTACCACCTTGTTTCAGTGTAGAGTGGATTTGTTCAAGCTAATGAAAAGTATTTTCCAGCATTTATTGTGTTTTGCATTTGGGCCAAAACTAGTTTTTTTATCAGTTTACATCAATGAAATTCTTTTAGAGATGAAACCTAAAAAAATATTAATAACTCATGCAGCAAGGCTAGAACTATGACAAAATGCTTGATATTTTTGTTTAAAAAAAATTAAAACTAGATGAAAATATGAGAAGGAGTTGAAATACAGTAAGGTCTAACTTTAGTCATGCAGAAAGATGAGACATGTTAGAAAACTAGCTACTGGGGCCATAAAGTTGTTTTAAATAAGCAAAGGAAATTTAATTGAATTCATTCTTGTATAAATATTTCACCTAGGTGGAACAAAACTTTTTAGGGACTTCCCTAAAGACGTAAGAGTCCCTAAAAATGCATTCCTCCCTGCCTTCATGTTTTACTTGACTTGAGTTGAAGAGGCAGGAATATCTTAGCAAAACACCACAGCAGAAATATCTGCCAATGTTTTCCTTTCTTTTACTGCATGTGAACACTTTTAAACTGTTTCTATTGCCTCCTGTCACAGTTTTGTTCAAGCTTTCCTTGAAGTTCTTTCAGAGTCATTTGTTGCAGTCTGTTTGTATATTTTTGTCCTTTTCCGATGTTTGAACCTTGGCACTGTGTTTTGCTGAAAGCTGCTGATTGTTCCTTGCACTGGGTCATGGAGGTAAATCACACAAGAAGCAGAATTACATTATAGCTTATTTGGAGGCCACAAGGTTTCACGGGAGCCATCCATCAAATGTTTGAGGGGTTTTTGGAGCCCATAAAGAAAGGTGATTCTGCAAACACTGCATAGTTTGCCCAGGTAAATTCTGCTGAGCAAATCAAGAATGGATCACAAATGCTCACCTCTCCGGAAACAGACATGGCCAGGCAAGGGAGGTAAATCAAACATAAACACTTCTTCTTTAAGATGCAAGTGCAGGTTTTTGGGATAAAGTAAAAACTTTAGCAAGCATTTTTATAACTTTGAAAGTTCAGAAATTATGTGCTGGAAGTATTATTGTTTCTCTAGCTCTAATAAGTTTGAAGACTATCTCAATTCAGAAAATAAAAATGTCCTCACTGATATGGGTTTTAGATGTCATAATGCTGTAAGTTTGTAGCAAAGTGAACAAATCCTCAGAGGCTAAGAGCTTACAACATTATGTTAGCAGATATTTAACAACTACAATCTCACTATACTATTTTTAGGTTTGTCACTGTTTTCTTTTTTGCTACTCTTGCGAAATGTAGGTGATTAAAAATTTCTGACATAACTTTGTATTGTTAAAGTTAAGTTTGAAAAATCAGATACAGTAGTACTGGGCAGCATATATACTCAATCTGCTGGGATTTGCTTAACAATCTGCTCAAGGCTTTAGTTATCCCTGTTTACTGTGGTACTACTACCAGTTTTTCCTTCCACTAAACTCTCCAAGGACATTGTTGGATACACCACTCTGTTAACATTCAGCTTCCTTAGCAATGACCTTTGTGTCTTATCACTTTTTCCCTCTGTATTATAAATTTACATAAGATGAGTTCACTTAAATTACTGAAATTAAATAACCTTTCTATGATATTCTGAATTATGAACATATACTTGTATTGGAACAGTGTAATGCAATTTGAATCTCAATCATCTTTAGGTATACGTTAATATGGAAAATTGAAGCATAATATTTGTGTACTTGTTTGTGTTTATTTATTTTATTCTTTTTGTTTTTTTGTCAGTGATGCTATCCAATGATAGCTGTACCACATTCTAGATCATGTAACACCAGGATTTTTTACAAGCACCTAATTACAATCACACAAATGTCTTGGCATATGTTTCCTTATTTGAATTGCATTGGCTGGCTTGCAGCACATCCATTACCTTTTATACCTTTTAAAAGAAGTGAAAGAAATGAAGACATGGTTTTAGAGAGTTATAACCTGGGTGAAAAGAGCGGTGCCTTGTGTACAGAGGTGATTATTAATTATGGGGCTTGGCCTCGACTGCACTTGCCTTTCGAGACGCCGTCTGAGCCATCCACCCCGGCAAGCCAGTCATGAGTGGCCTAATGGCACTGTGTGATACATGGCACAGGAGTCGGCAGCATTTCACACTATGGGCTGCTTTATGCCTTCAGATGGTTTTACATCATGTCCGGGTATGAGGCGCCAGTTTAGCACATTTACAACGATTATCTCCTTCATCTCTATAAAAGTTTCAATTACAAGACATAGATGGAATCTGATAAATGGGCCGTGCTGGTGAAATACTGTACTCATGTACAGGCAAAGAGAAGAAAGGCAGAGAGGGCAAAGCAGGAGAAGTGATTCACGTGGAATGAGGGCACGATTATGACTGCAAGTTGGATTTTGTTCAGTAGGCAAATCTCTGCTAGTCCTGAGACGCATGTATGCTAAAATCACTTGCGGTCTGGGAAAAATATGATTAAAGGTGGAATTTTTGTGTTAAGGATATTAGCTCAGGCAGATTCAAATTAAAATAATGACAGATTTATGTGCTTTTGTTGATGTACAGTATGTTCTCCTTGCCCAGCCTCTTAGTGTGTCTTATTGGATTTGCACTCATGCAGTCAGATTTTTAATACTAAACGGTTTTGAAATCAATGCATTTTTTTTATACATCAAAAATATGCAACAATTTTGTTGATGTATCGCATAAAATACATAAAATTGTGTGGATGTAATGTGACAAAATGTGTAAAAGATCAAAGGGTATGAAAAGTTTGGCAAGGCACTGGAAACATACTGCTTATCCACAGAAAAAATATTTTTTTGCAGCTGTGTCTTTTTTCCACTGAAATAGAAGAGAGATTTTTGAACTAAGAGGAGTTGTTAGCCAGTAGTAAACTTTACAGACCTTTGGCAAACAAGAGTTTTGTGATTCCACTGAAACAGAGTCAATGTGATTTACAAAGATAGGACTTTAGATGTTGGTGCTAAAATTATAATAGCAAAAAGTAGGAGTGTGATATTAAAAAGTAAACTAGCAGTACAAAGTTCTTAAAGGCATCTGAAAATATAGTTTTGTCTGTCTCCTATTTTTTTTTACAGAAAATAACATATTTAAAAATAAAATATCATGGCAATAAATACTGTAAGATGAAGACTCAATATTTAGACACCACTCATTAAGTCTGCACAAAGCCCTGAACTAGACCAACTATTTCAGTCTGAGTTTAGGCTGTGCTTAAACTAAGCAGATATTAGTTTAAAAATCTAAGACAAAGACTGAATATTTGCTCGTGCTCGCATATCGGGGACCGGGTACCGGGGGCAGCAGTCTCATGGTAGGGCAGAGATGCCAGGACTTCCCTGACCCCAGACACCTCCTTCAGCACCTCTGGGGGACGCATGAGGTGTTCCCAGGCCAGCCAAGAGACATAGTTCCTCCAGGGTGTCCTGGTCCTCCTCCTAATGGGACATAAGGAAAATACCTCCTGAGGGCGGCTTCCAGGGGGCATCCGGAACAGATGTCCGAACCATCACAGCTGACTCCTCTCGAAGTGGAGGAGCAGCGAAACTATTCAAAGCTCCTACTGGATGACTGAGCTCCTCACCATATCTCTAAGGGAGTGCCCGACCACCCTGCAGAGGAAGCTCATTTCCCTCGCTGGTATCCGGGATCTTGTTCTTTCAGTCATGACCCAAAGTTCATGCTCATAGGTGAGGGTAGGAACAAGACCAACTGGTAAATATAGAGCTTCGTCTTTTGGCCCAGCTCTCTCTTCACAGCTACCATCTGCATGCTTTCAATGTGTATTTGATGTTTTTCAGAATTGTCTCCCATTTTGTTAAAAAAAGTTAGCGTCCCAAATTATTGGAGGTAAACTTTCTCCCATCTGCTACCAATGTTAAGCAAGTTCTCCACTGGTGGATGCATAATACTGTAGCACATTCTTCATGAAGAAATGACTCTGACACTTGTGGGACATCCTCAGGAGGCCTAAAGCTTTCTTCTTTGCAATTAACTTCTCACTTTGAAGTTCTTGAATAGTCTAAAAACTTTTATTGGAATTCAGTGATAGTTGCATACAATAGTAAAGAGCTTTCATATGAAATAACATGAATCTTATCATTTATTTACGCGCTTTAAACAATGTGAGAGCAAATCCTAAAGCATAAAAGTTTGCCCTTGCCCAAAGTTTTTGCCATGACTGTACCTGATTATCTTGAACACTCACCCAAACTCAGTAAACTGTTTTATTGGTTACAAACCCTTTTCCCCACCATCTCCTATGTCACTTCCTTTAACAACCTTTTCTCTTTGAAAAAGTGGTTCCGTACTTCCAGCTTAGCTCTCTTTCACAGTGGACTGGGCACCAAGCTCCTCCATGAGAGAGATGACAATCCAGGAATTAATAAAAAGACAGTGGCCCCGTGTTAACACTGATGCTAATGGATTTCTACACCTCTGAAGCACAGTAAGATCCCTGTGGTCTTAATTCAAACAGGGAACAGCAACAGGAGGGGACTGGGCTTTGAAGAAAGGGAGAAGATGGGATAAAAAACGTAGCTGGAGGGAGGCTGGCAAGTTGAAAAATACATTTTAGCGTAAAACAGTTAAAACCCTAGCTTTACCTTTATGGGCTGAAAAACAACAATGTGGGGCTTTTTCTAGCAAGTCTTAATGTGTATTGCAAACAAAATACAATGATAAATCTTCATAGAGCCCTGTAAAAGTAATTATCCTTCTAAAACCTTTGTAATGTGTTGGCCACAGCTTTAAGTCATTTGTGGCCTCTGACGAGTTTTCCTCAAAGATTCTCCAGTATTCAACTCCATCCATTCTGTCATTAACTCTGACCAGCCTCCCTGTCCCTGCTGAAAAAAAACCATCCCCACAGCATGATCCTGCCACCTCTATGTTTCCATGGACATTCATTTTCATGACTTGCCATGGTTCTCAATTTCTTTTTGATGAGAACTTTGACTTGGCCATTCTACCTTATAAATATGCTTCAATCTAAACAATTTCATTGTAGCTCTGGCTGTACGTTTAGAGTTGTTGCTCAGCTGGAGAGTTAACCTCTATATACAACATATGTAAATCTATCCATCTTCAACGTATTTAAATGCTTCCATCTTCCCTTCAGTTCTGTTGAGCCCATCTATCTCTGCAGAGGAAAGGTATACCCACAGCATGATCCACAAGCCCAAATTACTTGACAGTAGTATCCACTTTCTATCTTTTGCAAAAATTCGAAAATAACAGTCATCCCAACAGAAACATTGTTGGTGTTAAAACATAAAATTTTCTGCAAATCTCAGTCTTTCTTTTGCTGTATGAACTCTAATATTGAACAAGAGGTGTTCAAAAAGCATTTGCCACTCTACCCACTTGATCATCAGGTGATTCAGTACTTTACCTGCTGCTTCATGTGCCACATGTGTCCAGATAAAGTGGACTTTCCAACCTTTGCCACTGTTTGGTTTTCTTCACAACTTTGTCGGAAACAGTCAGCAGCCTTTGATGTGCACAATTTATATAGGATAAACTCAATCAGGCTTGGCTTGGTCTTATATATGAGCAGCAGAAAATTCTGAGAAGAGTCTTCATTGATGCTTGCGTCAAATGCTCACACATGAGCAGCAGTCGAATGCCTGCATGTTATATTTACACTGACTGCTGGAAATCGGAGCTGAATGGCACAGTGCAAGTGAGTGTGTGTGTGTGCGTTGAGGGGGTTGCTTTGGCGGTCATGCACATGCGGTTGCAGACAAAATTATTCAGCGTGAGTTGTTGATGTCTGCGATAATTGCGAGTTGCCATGGCTACAGAGCCACTGAGTATATGGCCTTCTCTCAGAGTGGACATGGAAGAGATGGGAGACGGCGGATGTGAGATTAGAACACAGGAGGACAGGGAGAAACTTTGCACAGCTGTCTCTGTGATGCATGCTATCAGGGTTGCTGCCTTCGGACAAACAACCATGCAATGTGTGACTTTGAGATTGCACATTATTTCATGGTTCCTGAATGTACTGTGCATCACATGCTGATACATGGGCTACTCCAGCAAAATATAACACAATGTAAAATTTACCCACATAGTGAGGTTACTGTAGTGGGCAGGAGTGAACAGGAGCAAGCAGCTGTAAGTGTTTGACTACCTTTACCTGACATATACATCTGTATACGACTGCATTGTATTATAATGGATTTAACTGGATTATATGAAATTTGATCTTATTCTAATAATATGGTTGGACTGCATTAGAAAAAAACTGAACTGACTTGAAGTGAGTTTGGACCAAATTGAAATCGATATAATACATTTATATGTTAATTCCACCTGTGGGTGTATTTCAAGGAAACACCTTGATTCCTTGAGTGGCATCATGTAAAAATCTAAAGAATTCGAACAATAAATCCGGAAGATAATTTTAACAGGTCTGATTCATCTTTGGGTACAATTTCCAGATACCTATTTTTGTACATTTCTATCCATAATACACTTTGGAAGGAGAGGGGTTCTGTGTCCAACTGATGAAGTGGTTTCGATGCAATTGTGCGTATCAACCCCAGAACAAAAGCAAAAGACCTTGTGAAGGTGCTGATTGAAGCTGGTAAGAGTGTCATTATTCACAGTGAAACGAGTCCTGTACCAATATGAACAGAAAGGCCACTTAGTATATTTCAAAATTAACATAAAAAGATAGATTAAAATTTACTTATGGTCTCAAGTGCAAACATGGTGATTTTTGCTTTCACATTTTCTGTAATTAGGTACAAATTGAGTCTTCCTAATGGACAATAACTCTAAGCATACCACCAAGTTAGTTAGGAAGTGGCTTAAGGATAACAAAGTCACATAATCACATAATCCCTATTTACATATAACAGAAATTTGTGTGTGAAGCTGCAAAGGTCTGTACCAGCAGGGTAGCCCACAAATTTGACTAGATTACAACAGTTCTGTCAGCGGGAAAGGGCCAAATTTCCACAAAATCTTGCTGAAGAATTCTCTCAGATATTGCATGTTCATTATTGTTAGAATATAGACACTGTAATGGATTGTGATCTATTTAAAATAAATTGCCTAAATAATTTATTTTGTAGGCTATTTAAATTAAATAGTTTGAAGTGAATTTTCTAAATTAAGAACATCACAGATTGTTTATGGATGTTTGTCTGTTTTGATTAGCACTGTTGGTTTTTATAGTTTTGTTTTTTTTTTTTTGTTTGTATGTACCTCACGGGTTGCTGCAGTTAATGAGGGCAGGCCCTATAAAGGCTTGTAGAATCACTGGGCCAATGAATGACTTGAACTGACAAGATGCTCGGCCAAGGAAATGAATGAACACTTAGTGTTCCCCAGTGAAAGCAGCGAGTTACGTTTTGTTTTGTTGTTTGTATTGTAAGTTTATGTTTGTATTCTGATATTTGTATATGTTTTAGTTTTCACAGTGATTGAAGGACTGAGGTGACTGAGGGAAAATAAAACACTAAAATCACCCGTCGAGACTGGCTGATTAATTTAAGTGCTGGGGAGCTGCTACAGTGAAAACTCGAGGCTTCCATGTGTCGCCTTCTATTGACGGTGAGACGTTTGGATCGGACATTGGCCAAAGTTTGACGCTGCGTCGGAGTCAACGCCACAATGAGGAGCTGTCTTCGCGGTGGATCCAAGTTTGTATCAGAAACTTAATCTGACAGTTGACCACTGGCGCGGTTAGAAATTGACTGATTAATCAACGCGGAAATAACTTGGAAATGATGTCACCTGCTTGATATTTATGAAATTAAATGAGTCAGAACCTATGTTTGGTGAAATTGTACGCTGAATTATTTATGTATAAAAAAAAAAATAATTAGAATGATGTTCTTTTGTAGCTAAATGTGTAGTTTGAATGTGGGTTTAATTTCACTGTAAGGTTTTAGAGTTAAGATGTCACTGCCATGTGAAAAGGGACTTTCTGCTGAAGATGTGTGCACTGAAGAAAAGCCAAAGGGACAAGAGTTGGTTTCAGGTCCTCGCACAAGAAGGTTGACTGAAAAGGGAGAGCAGTATAGAGAAGCAGTCTACAAAACAGATAAAAAGCATTTCTTAAATCTTATGGATCCTGGAAACACATTGCCAGAGAAGCCAGGAAGAAATTAAAGGGTTTCTGCTCTCAGAGAAATCTGGATGAATAAAATCAGCAAGTCCAAAACAGTCTTACCAAAGTGAAAACAGAATTATGAGTTTCCTTCAACGTAATTCTTTAATACTACAGATATTGTGCAGAAGAAACTAGATGCCTGCACTATACAAACAAATGAGATTATGATCTTGTGTGTAAGACGTTTAGAAGGGGGTATTGTGAAGAGAAATTAATCAAGAAGTTGAAAAGGAAAGTGTGAGAAAGTCTTAAATAGAGATGAATATCGGTCTGTTTTTTGGAGAAACTTCTATTGAAAGTTCTTCATGTACATGCGGTTCATCAACTACCAGTCCTAAGGTTTCTCAAGGGCGTGTAATGGCAAAAGCTGATCTTGCAGCCAAAAAGGTTCAAGTTAGATCCATGTTGGAGATTGAAACTCAAAAGGTGAAAAGTAGTAAGCTGAATGTGAATGGAAATGTCATGAGTCCCAGATTATGGCAGAAATGAAGCGGAAGGAAGCAGAAGTGCTACAACAGCTTGATGAGGAGAAGAACAAGTTAAAGTAATTCAAACAGATATGGAAGTTAAAATGGCTGCAGCTCGGGTTGATGTTTATAGCAGACTTGAAGATGGTGTTGAAAGGGAAAATTTTGATTTAAGGCTCAGGGCAAACTTTGAAACAGCCAAGAAAGTCAGCTGCAAGGGTTGCATCAATTCTACCACCTCAAGTGTGCTCTGAGATTCCTGCAGTAAACTTGGCTGAAGTGTTAACAAGCACATTGAGTTTAAGACGCCTTCCTATTTCTGAACCTGCCATATTCTTAGGTGACCCTTTGAAATTTGTGGACTTTAGGATATCATTTACAACTTTAATTGATTCAAAATCCATCTCTGCTGGAGAAAAATGTTGTATCTTAAAAGTTATCTTTCTGGAGAAGCCCGAAAGGCTGTGGAAGTTTCTTTTACGGAAGCTCTGAGGACGCATATGAAGGTGCTTGGTCAGTTCTACAGGAGAGATATGGAAACCCATTTGTAATTCAAAAAGCATTTAGGGATAAACTTATGTCATGGCCAAAGATTGCAACAAATGATCCATTGTCTCCAAGAGATTTTGCTGACTTTTTGAAAAGTTGTGAAGAGGCTATGCCTCAAGTAAAGGGACTGTCCATCTTGAATGATTGTGAAGAAAATCATAAGATGTTGAAGAAATTACCAGACTGGGTTGTACGTAAATGGAGTAGAGTTGTAGTTGAAGTACTTGATGCGTGTGGAGAATATCCATCCTTTGAAAGTTTTTCTAGATTCATACAAAAGGAAGCACATATAGCATGTAATCCTATTGCTTCTCCATTTTTGTTAAAGTCTAGAACATCTTCAAATGATCTTTCCAGGAAAGCAAAAGCCTTTAATACCAGTACGGAGTTCAAGAAACAAGAAACTATTCATGTTCTGAAACCTAAACTGCCTTGCTTGGTTTGTACAGACATGTCACACAGTGTTGCTAAATGTCCTAAATTTGCAGTTAGATCAATGGAAGACAAATATCATTTATATATAAAAACCATCTTTGTTTTGGATGCTAAAGGAAAAGCCATTTATTGAAAGACTGTAAAACACGGCATATTTGTGGACAGTGTAGACGGCATCATCCTACTTGTTTACACAAGGAGAGAGTGAGATTACAGGATGTTGCTCAGCAGTGTTCCAGGTTTCCAGAAGAAACACCTCAGGTTTCTCACAGTGTTTTATCTCATGCACTCACCAAAAACATTTCCGCTACATCAAGTATTGTTCCAGTGTTTTTGTCATCTGTGAAGGATCCTGGGAAGAAAATACTTACTTATGCTCTCCTTGATACTCAGAGTGACTCCTCCTTTGTTTTAGAAGATCTTGTGAGAAACTTGATTGTTAAAACCGAATCAGTACAGCTAAAACTTAGTACCATGGTTTCTGTTGATACACCCGTTTCAAGTCAAAATGTGTGTAACTTGCAGGTTCGAAGTTTTTTCTCTGATAATTATATACGGTTGCGGCAAGCTTACACACATGACTTCATTTCTGTTGATACATCTTGCATACCAAGTAGAAGTACAGCATTACAGTGGCCTCACCTTAAACATCTGGCTGGCGAAATGCCTGCTTTGCAAGATTGTGAAGTAGGTTTACTCATTGGTTTTGACTGTCCTTCTGCTTTGGCTCCCTTGGATGTCTTTGTTGCTGGGGAAAATGAACCTTTTGCTCAGAAGACTGCTCTTGATTGGAGTATTATCGGGGCAGCTAATCCACATTTAGATCGGCAAGGTAACCAAAGATTTGTACATAGAGTAATGGTGAAAGAAATGCCTGCTCCATTAGCTTCTGATGTTTTAAGAGCTTTGGAGTTGGATTTCAATGAAAGGGGTCCAGAAGGAAATTGTGTTTCCCAAGATGACATTCAGTTTATACAACTTCTGAGTAAAAATATTATTCAGAAAGATGATGGCCATTTGGAGATGCCCCTTCCATTTAAAACACCTTGCCTTCATGTGTTGCCAAATAATTATAGGCTGGCTACTATTCGTTTACATCTGGAAAGGAGATGAAAGAGAAATGATCTGTTCTACAATCATTATAAAACATTTATGGAGTCTGTTATTAGCTGTGGTGATGCTGAACTAGCTCCTGAGGCAAATGCCAATGATGGTTGTGTGTGGTACTTACCTCACCATGGGGTGTATCATTCAAAGAAAAGCAGACAGTAACAAGTAGTGTTCGACTGCCTCAGCTAGATTTTTCGTGGTATCTCTTTGAATGATACTTTTTTAATGGTCCAGATTTGATTAACTCTTTAATTGGATTCCTTCTGCGTTTCAGAAAGAAGGTGTTGCTATTATTTGTGACATTGAAGGATGTTTCAATCAGTTTTAGGTGCATCAAAAACATCGTTGTTACCTCAGGTTTCTATGGTGGGAGCAAGGACATTTTGGAGAGCGAGCCTAAGAATATCAGATGAAAGTCCCATTTTGGTGCTTGACCTCCTTCCCAGGCTGTGCTAATTTGGGTCTGAAATACTTGGCCAACAGCAGAGATCGAAGTTTCTAGCTGCAGCAGCATTTGTGGAGAATAATTTTATGTGATTGATGGCTTTAAATAAGTGTCCCTACAGCTAATGATGCCACCATATTAATAACTGAAGCACAGAAACTGTGCAGAGAAGGTGGTTTGAGACTCCACAAATTTAATTCCAATACATCTGAAGTCCTAGACTGTGTAAATCCATCTGAGAGAGCCACAAGTGTGGTTTCTGCTGATCTCAAGCCTGATTTGACACTTACTGAACGTACCCTAGGTATGCGATGGCATGTCAAAGATGACTGTTTGGCTTTTCACATTGATCTGAGGGACAAACCTGATACACGCCGTGGTATTTTGTCAGTAATAACCTCTCTATATGATCCGCTGGGATTTCTGTCACCATTCATTATGAATGGGAAATACATTTTACAAGATCTGTGCCGCAGAAATATTGGATGGGATGACCCTCTGCCTGAAGACTTACTCGTACGGTGGGAGAAGTGGAAGTTCAGTCTTCAGGATGTGGAGAGGTTATTGATACAAAGATGTTATCATCCCGAAGGATATGGAAAAGATTGTTAAAGCAGAAGTACATCACTTCTCAGATGCTAGCAGCCTAGGAATATGGTTGCATGCTCTTAACTCAGATTTGAGAATGACGAAGGGGAAATTTCATTGTTTGGGGATTGTTGGAAAATTTGTCCTTTTGCTAAAGCCAGAGTTCGCTCCTTGAAAATTTACCAACAATCCTCGTTCTCAAGGCTTTTCAGCGGCAGGGCTTGCTGCTAGGTTGAGTGTTCTGTTTAAAATCAGAACTTGATATGAGGATTAGACGCAGAGTTTTTCTGGACAGATTCACAAGTAGTACTGTCATATATTAATAAATGAAGTACGACGGTTTCATGTATTTGTGGCAACTGGGGGTCCAGATAATCAGAGAGAACACAAATCCAAATCAATGGAATCATGTTGACACTACTGAAAATCCAGCGGATCATGCGTCAAGAGGGCTATTGGCCTCTGAGATTTTAACAACCTAATTGGCTGACAAGGTCCTGAATTTTCGTGGGAAAGGAGACGAACAGGGAATTTAAATCTTACCCTGATCTGTTAGGTTGGTGACCCAGAGGTTAAAAGCTGTCAGGACATTCGTAAGCAACAGCAAATGAGACTGCAGATTTTCTGGAAGTTTTCCTTAGTTTTCATCTTGGTCAACACTGATTAAAGTAGTTTCCAGAATCAAAAGACTTGCATGTCAGAACAAATTGTTATTCAATGTGATGAGTGTTAAAAGAACGAGAGGATGCTGTTAAAATCAGTGGTGAAAACTTGTACAAGAAACAGGCCTTGGGCTCAGAGATGAAGCTGTTAAAAAGAGGAGACATCCTTTCACATTCTAGCCCTTGTCCATTAAATCAATTGTGGAAAGATGGTCTGCTACGGGTCGAGGAAGATTAAAACAATTCATCTCTTAGTGAAGATTTTAGATATCCCCACTGATTTGCCAAAAAACAGCCATATCACTCATCTTATTTTTGTCCTACTGTCACACTCAGGTAGGTCATCAAGGCAGAGGTCAACCCAAATGCAGCTCAGGATTAATGGGTTTTGGATAATGGTCGCCAGCAGGTTGGTGGCAGATAATTCATAAATGTGTGCAGTGCAGGAAGCTCAGACGACCAGCAGAAGAAAACAGCCAATGGCTGAGCTTCCAAAGGAAGGCTTGGAAAGCATCTGCACATTTACTTATTGTGGAATGGTTGTTTTGGTCCTTTTGTTGTCAAAAGAAAATTTAAGGAACACAAAAAGGTATGGGTTTGGTGTTCACCCATTTATTCGAGAGCTGTTCACATTGAAATGTTGGATGATTTGTCCACAGATTCCTTTTATTGATGGCCTGCGT
Source organism: Crenichthys baileyi (assembly GCA_036173005.1). Classification (NCBI taxonomy): domain Eukaryota; kingdom Metazoa; phylum Chordata; class Actinopteri; order Cyprinodontiformes; family Goodeidae; genus Crenichthys; species Crenichthys baileyi. The sequence goes on along the minus strand of JAHHUM010001586.1, from coordinate 39,481 downwards.
TGTTTCATTAGTTTGAGGGTGAGCTGTTCGCCAGATATATGCGATCAAGGAAGAAATTTGTAAGGAGCCCCAAAATGGGTTGAAACAATGTGATCCTAAACATCTGGAGTCTTTCCTTAGCAGAGAAACCAATGTGAGTTCATCTTTAATGCTCCATCAGCAAGTCATGCTGGTGGTGTTTGGGAGCGTCAGATACGCACCATTCGAAATGTGTTAGCATTTACTCTCTCTCAAAATTTTTGGGAAAACTTGATGATGCTTCATTAAGAACTTTCTTTTATGAAGCTATGGCCATAGTTAATAGTCGTACTTTAACACTAAAGGGAATAAATGACCCTGGTTGTCTTGAACCTTTAACTCCTAATCATTTGCTTCAAATGAAGTCTGAGTCTGCCCTGCCTCCTGCAGAAAAATTTGTAAGGGAGGATATTTATTCCTCAAAACGTTGGCACCGTGTACAGTTTTTGGTTGAACAGTTTTGGAGTCGATGGAAGAGAGAATACCTCCAGAATATTTCCATTAGACAGAGGTGGCATGCAATTCGGCGCAATCTAAAGGTAAATTATTTTGTAATTGTAAAAGAGGATTTTCTCCCAAGAAATAGGTGGCAGTGGGTCGTGTCGTAGAAACAATGGCTGGTAGTGATGGCTTGGTCCGAGAGGTGAAGTTGAGAACAGGAGAACAAAGATCAGGAAGGGATATTATCTCTAAGAGTTCAGTAATAGAAAGACCGGTGCAAAAATGGTGGTGTGTATTAGAAAGTGACTCGTAAACTGAATGTACACAGAACAAGCAGTTTTAAGCAATCTGAATGTTTTAAGGGGAAACTTTGAATTAATGCATGATTTGGTAGTAGTTCATGCATTATTGGTGGGATGTAATGGATTGTGATCTATTTAAAATAAAAATTGCCTGAATAATTTATTTTGTAGACTATTTAAATTAAATAGTTCGAAGTGAATTTTTCTAAAATAAGAACGTCACAGATTGTTTATGGATCGTGTCTGTTTGATTAGCACTTTGGTTTTACAGTTTAGTTTGTTTTTTTTTTTTGTTTGTATGTACCTCACGGGTTGCTGTAGTTAATGAGGGCAGGCCCTATAAAGGCTTGTAGAATCACTGTGCCAATGAATGACTTGAACTGACAACATGCTTGGCACAAGGAAATGAATGAACACTTAGTGTTCCCCAGTGAAAGCAGCAAGGTACGTTTTGTTTTGTTGTTTGTATTGTAAGTTTATGTTTGTATTCTAATATTTGTATATATTTTAGTTTTCATGGTGATTGAAGGACTGAGGTGACAGGGAAAATAACACGCAAAAATCAACCGTCTAGACTGGCTGATTAATTTAAGGGCTGGGGAGCTGCTACAGACATAATATTGATAATCCTATGGGATGAAGTGACATTTGTGCAGACACTAATAGTTTTTTGACTAAAACATAAGTTTGAATTGGACATGTATCGTGTGTGTTGAATCTTTTCATCCTATCCTATTCTAGTTTTTCAAGAAAGAAAAAAGCAGGTGGGTAACCAAAGCTTCTAAGAAAGCAATGAAGATGGGATTTTTTTTTTTTTTTTTTTAGTTGTGTAGTTTTGCTTACGTTGTATATTTGACATTGCTGTACAGTGTTTATTTTATGTTTTATTTGTGTTACTATTACCAATCTTTAGGTGTATCTGTGCTTTCCGCATACCTGTTTCTTTACTGCTCATACAGTGGAATTCCCCATTGTGGGTAATTTAAAGAAACATTCTAATCTATTCTAAAATGCAGCCTTCATAGTTGGTCAAAAATTTATTTAATTAATTATTTATTTATATGTGTATTTATTTATTTACATATTTATTTTTCATTTTGTCATTTTTGGTCCCTCATAAAATAAGCGCCCAATGTCAACAGGGTGATTGTTTAAGGTTCATAAAACAGCAAAAGAGAAAGAACTTGTCTTTTGTGCTCGTGGGTCCTTGTTATAGTCCTACATTACTGTTCTTATGGGACAAAGACTTCTTGTACATGTGGCTTACTGCTTTCAGTCAAAATGTCCTTGGCTTATGAAACCTTCTGTAACATAAAAGTGTAGGAACCATAGTGAAGATGTGGAAAAAAACATGTATACATTTCACGACCTGAACATTTTGTGTGCATGTAAAACACTTTGCAAACTGCAACACTCCACATGTGCACCAATTGGAAATCCCATGTGAATGTTTATGTGTGATGGACAAAAAGAAGATTAAAAAAGTGGCGAAGCAAAGAGTATGAAATAACTTGATGGTTCAAGAACATTGAAGTGTATTGTTTAGGAAATTGTGGAAAAAAGACATCTTGAGAGAGATTAAAAAGGGGGCTTCAGTGTTAAATGTTCTGGGTTGTTCACCTCAGAGCAATTTAGGGAATTTAAGGATGAAATAGACTTAAAAGAATAAAAGAGGTATGATGGGGAGCCCAATGTTTTATTGTTATATGTAAGGTGATACACATTTTTTATCATTTGTTTATAAGATGATTTAAGACGTCTGTATTTTTTCCTTTTAATTCTGCTATTTTTTTTGTATCTCATTTTCTTTTGAGGTCTGCTGAACTGAATGATTGGTGGTTTGTTCAATAAGCTTCTTAAGGTAACACAGAACAGTAGAGTAAGAGACTGGTGAAAACCAAGCTCAGTTGCAACGAGTTTTTACTTTAATTGCAATCTGAAATTGATGGCAATACTTTTTTTTCCACTTCATCCATAGCATGCCTTTGAGAATATTCTGACCACTTTTTTTTCCAGTGACACCATTTGACTGAAAGGTTTGACATGTATTTAATTTGAGTTTTACAGGATGGTTGGACGTAGCCTCTTTTGGACTCGCTTTCAGGTCCATCTAAACTGGATACTTCATACTAAACGAAGTTACCAAAAGGCTAATTTACTGCAGGTAGGATTTACTCCATTCAGAAATAAATAAAAATATATAAAATAAATAAAATTTATATCATTGTAATGTATAACCTTGGCACTTTAACTTAAGGTTGTTATACAGTAAGAAATGAATTCCAAACCATGCCGAGTGCTCACTGTTGTGGCCCTTTTTTGATCTGTGCAAAAACATTTTTTTATGTTTGGCTGAATTACATTTGCAATCAATGCACACTGTGGCTATTTTATTATAGGAAGGTTGTGTAAGATGCTTCACACTGTTTCTTATACTTTTCTGAGTGGATAAAAAGTAGCTGGCAGTGACATCAAGATCCTGGATTCATTAATTTTCAACAAAGAAAAGACAGTGACAGAAGCAGCAATGTAGAGCACTGAATGGAACATGATTTTTAAATAAAGAAATAAAGTGATATAGAATGGAAAGGGCAAAGAAATAGGCCTATGAGCACAGTTGTTAGTTCAACATGCATCAATAGGTTCTTCTCCTGACTTGGGCAGTAAATTAAGGGGATGGGCCCATTTTCCCTCAGTGGGAACCTTAACAGGAAAGCTCTCATGCATGGAACTGAGTGTCCTGATGGGGTTTTCAGCCTCAAACTGTCAAAACACTGAGAGGTGGCAGACCTGGAGGGGGCAACCTTTATTGGTGCATTCTACATTGAACAAGGAGGAATTGTACAATCCATGTGGAAGATGCACCTTCCCCATTCTTAAAGAAAAAGTGAGATTTTGTGTGGAGTTTTTCTTGCATACCTGTGTTTTTGGATGCTTCCATTTAAACTGCGGGGACATGTTACAATGAATATGTCATGAAATGTATTCACCAATGAGAAATCTAAATAAAACTGTTAAGGTTTGAGTAATATATCCTACTGCAAGTGTGATTTTGGAAGACTGTAAATGTCCAACCTACATTGTTTCTGTTTTTCCCATTGTGTCCAGTGGCAGTGGATTTCTCCATCAGCCAGGAACCAGACACTGAAACCTGCAAGGACTCATTATGGTGGAGTATCAATTCAATGCTCAAATGCATTTTTGAAAGTGGAGGCAATTAATGAGCTAATTAGCAGCACCATGGAGAACATTCAAATCATGAGAAAAGAGCTTAAGTAAAATAAAGTTGTCAACACTGGCTGAGTGGTGAGCAGAGAAGGGACAAATCGTACACTGCTGCAACCAGGATATGACCTTTTGTCTAAAACTTCATCAAAGTATTTAAGGAACTTTTGAAGTACAGTGAGTCCAGAATGTATAGAGTCATAACCCGACATAATGAAGTAAAGTTGCCAAAAAAGTGGTCCTAGCTTTTGTTCTACAAAACCGATATGGAAGAATAACCTGTCCACCTAAACTGCCTATCCAAACAAGGAGAGTATTAGTTAGAGAAGTAGCCAGCAGGCCCATGGTAACTCTGGCAGAGGTTGACAGCTTAGTTGGGAAAATATGTCAACAGAGCAACCTTTATGCTAAGTTCACAGCGTAGGCAAACATAGATCAAATCTGACTTTTTTGCAAATCACTTTCATATTTGGCCCAAAATAGTGCTGTATTCCATGGTTTCCAAAGTGAAATCAGTCTGAACAGTCATGTCGCATTGCACCTAAAATGCATCGTTGTTTACTGTTACTGATGTAACAGAATCACCAAACCCCCCTTGAACCAAATGTAAAGAATCGACAAAACAAGTGGGCAGATAGTGCTCTATTGTATGGAGCTGTGGCTTTCAGTCTTGTCTCGATATTCACATTCTGTGCACAACAACTTGAGTTTCTTATGTTTTAAGCAACTCAAATTAGCATGTTACTTGCTGTTACTACAATGTCCAAACTCTTGTTATAACACTTTTTACAAACATTACAGTAAACACCACTGATGGAGCTAGTCATAATTTGGTCAGCTTTGATTGCAAAACAACTTCAGAATTGGCACTCACATGCATCCACACTTACTTCCATAAACACAGGGTGACATCACCTTTACTTCAGTACATAAGAGTCAATTTAGGGCCATAGACAGGAGTCTGGTGGTCGCATTCAAAATTTCATGTGATGATGCAAATGGGAGGATCTCAGCTAAAAATTGAAACTAACCTTTAATGTATTAAAGGTATGGTTTAGAGCAGGGTTCCCCAAACCCCAGACTCCGGTCTAAATTCGGATCCTGCGAGCATTTTGTCCGGACCATAAAGCATTTTCTGATTTACTATGTACATATATGTAGATATAAACATTATATTCCTGCCAGCTGCCGTGTCTGACATTTGAACAGGGGCAATGGGCAGCTATGTGGGTAAGTAGCATTCCGGTCCACACTCCAAGCCAGCTGGTGGCGGTAATGCACCACATCGTTGTATGCCAACCACCAGAAATTGACAAAGAAGAAAAAGCTATGCAGAGTCCTTGAACACGGGTTGCTAAGTAACTAGCTTGGGAGCTCATGTTTGCTGACAGTATAATGACTTGGTGGTGCACAGATGAGAGAGTAAAAGAAGATGGATTTGTCAAAAATACGTAAAGTGAACTATGAAAATCGCACGTTTAGCGATTTTGAGCCGTTTGACAACAGTCTCTTATAGCAAAACAGCGAGTTTATGAGTGTTCACGGCGAGTATAATGGATTTTAGGAAAACACAAAAAAAACCTTTCACTGACTGGGAAATGATCAAAGAGTGCATTGAAGCTGTGGCAGAAACACCTTTAGATGGAAAAGAAGGACAACAACTTAAGGAAAAGGTTGAGCAAATTGCCATGCCTGCCACAAGCACGACAAGGGGAGCAGAATTAAGAATGTACAGATGTACAGACCCAGCTAGACTGTGCCATTCAAAGTGTGTTTAATATTGGTACTTAAATTGGATTCCACTTTTCTGTTCAGCAGATTATTTCATGGGCATATGAATAATCGATCAGTAGTTAAAAAACAAAAACTCTAGTGTTAATTGAATGTTTAAAATGAAAGAAAATATTTTTGTCAGTTGATTTTCAATGGACCCCAAAGTGATTGGATGATGGAGGTAGTGGACCTCCTGCGATTTTAGTTGGGGACCCCTGGTTTAGATCAAAGCATGTTCATGTTTTAGAATGGCCCAGTCATAGTCCAGACTTAAATTACGTTGAGAATCTCTAACAAGTTTAAAACTGCTATTCAGACATTCCATTCTGACTGAGCGTGAGCTATCTGGCAAAGAAGACTTTGCAGAACCTCTGTCTCTAGATCTTCAAAGCTGGTGGAGACATACTCCAAAATACTTGCAGCTATAATTGTACCAAAATATGGTTGAAGAAAGTATTGACTCGGGTAGGCTGAATACAAATGCACACCACACTTTTCAGATTTGTATATGTAAAAAAAAATTAAACCATGGACCATTGTACTTCCTCTTAATGGACCTTCACGGTGCAGGGGTATCATAAAATCCTTTTTCAGTGCTACAGCTGGATCGTCAGTTAATTAGTTGATTTTTATTTTCTAACCATATATGCTGCAGGATAGCTGAAAAGAAAACAGATGGGGGTTTTGTGTCTCATTGTGAACAAAAGGAAAAATGACGTGTTGTTCTGTTTGGTCTCGAAAGACAAAAATAATGTGGTTGGTGTATAGGACGATTATAGCAGAAAAGGTAATATATAATGGTTTCTTCTTTTTATCAAATATGATCTTGGCGGTGATTACCATTGAGTTCATGGACTCAGAGCAACAGCACCCAGCATCTCTCATTAACTGTTCCCATCTCTTTTGATCTTCCACCAGATGATACTGAGGCAAGGTGAAAAGTTTACTTAGGGGAGGAGACTGCATCTATTAAGGCTTCAATGAAAACCCTTGACCATTTCTGGAAGAAGACCAGCAGCAAACAGAATAAAATAATATGTACCTGAAGGGAAAATGGAAAGTTTTACTTCCCAGTAGGATTAGTTCCAGTTCAAGGCAATGGAATATGTATAGAAGTCTTATGTAAACCGGTCTCATGAGGACAGACAATGAATTATTGCATGTTTGAAGCCTGAAGGAATGCAGTTATGTATTTATATATCTTGTCTGTTAAGTAGCTACATTGGCATGGCCACATGGGGAGATGTTTACCAAGCTCTTGGCAGAAACCCATTACACTGAGCTGTAACTTGAGTTAAGCTTGATGAACTTGACTGGGATTTGTCCATAATTTACCTTCTCCCATAGAAACCCACAAGCCCTGGGGAAACAGTTAAACATGAGCCATGGCTTCACTACAGGGTGTAGTCCATGTTCACTTTGGTTTGCAAACATGAATAGCTAAAAAACAGATGTCAACATTTATCTCTTTATTATCTTATTATAAACCCTGTGTGAGTCACTCACTGCAGTTTCTTGAGATTGCATTATCTGGTCAAACATTACGTACAGCATTTAATGTGTTAGATGAATGAGACTTATTTCAAATGTATGAGCTGGTCCCCCTTAATATAAGACTGAATCAATAGAGACAAGGAACCCAAGGCCTGTTTAATGGAAATTCTTGCTAACTGAAGACATAACTTATTTTAAGTAGGGTAAAATGGCATCAGTTATTGTGACAATGTCCTGTGCTGGGTGGTGTAATACAAAGCATTAGACAAAATATGGAGGCCAAACCTTCCATTCGCTACATATGTTGAAAAATCCACATGAATTGTCATACAGTGCTTAAAATATTAATTATCCTAAAACACTTTCACATTCTCTCATCCAAATGTAACAGAGTAACTTAATATTTTTTTGGCATATTGTGTGGTAAACCAACATCAAGTATGACATTTTAAAAAATGTGGCATGTATATGTCTTTTTATGGTTGAGTGCTGATCTCTAACCAGGTCCATTGGATACTAAACACCTTTATGTACTAAAAACCTGAACTTCTGTAATATCAGTGTTAAGTTTGACAATATTTTGACCCATTCTACTCTATGATATAATAATACTCTGTGATTGACTGTAAGGGACTGTGGTCATGTGGTTACACAGAAATATAAAGTTGTGTGTGATCAGCATTTGGTTAGCCTCACAGCATAATTGCCTACGTCATAGGCAATTATTGTAACAATATGTATGGATATGGCAATATTGTAGCACTCCATAGGCTGAACTAGTATGTTTTTATTTTTTTTATTTTGATTAATATTGCATATAGCTACTGAACACCCTGAAAAACTATAAAAAAAATTATCGGAAAATTACCTGAAACCAATAAAAAAACTTCTTTTTTTTGCAGAGATTTCAGCCTGCTGATGTTCTGTAATGTATAAGCACTCTTTTTTCACTTCAACTTTGAAGAATTGTTAGCTTATAAAAAAATATCCCAAATTATGAACATCTAATGGAGCACTGTTCAGTCCATCATTCAGAAATGGGAAGTGCATGGCAAGACTGCACACCTACCAAGACATGGCCACCCAACTTGGGTAAATTGGATGGACAACCAGGAGGCCTTTGGTAACACACCACAACTCGTGTGAGAATATGACTTTGGATTACTATAGGTTATGAACTCTTCAAATGTGGCGTTTTTGAAAGAGAAGCATGATTGTATAATTTTTTAATGAAGCCATTAGAAGTCCTGTTGCAGTTTTCCACAAACTCTATTAATGTCAGGGTTTGGACATTTTGGACTGTGTTTGTGGTTTTGTGTTTTGTTTACTTTTAGTTAGATGTGTTTTGTTTTTGTTTTGTGTTTCTGACAGTTCTGGTTTTCTTCTGCCCCCAGTGTGTCCTCCTCTCACCCTTAGTTCCCTTGGTGTTGCTTTCCTATTTATTTTCTTTGAATGGTTTCCCTATCATTATTATTATTATTATTATTATTATTATTATAGCTCTGGTTCCCTTGCACTCTCTTATTTATTGGTTCCTTTCTGTTATTCCTCTCACCATTAGTTTTCCTCTTTAGTTATTTATTACTCGGTTTTAGTTCCCCTTACGCTCAGTGTCCTTCTTAGCTTAGTTCCTCTAGTTTATTTTTATTCTCCAGTCCTTCCTTTATAGGTAAGCTTTAGTTATTGTTTACTTTCATTCTAGTCCTCGTTTCCTCTGCTTAATTCTCAGTTTGTTTTATCAGTGTTGGTTTAGGGTTGTTTACTTTATGGTTTCTGTTTTGCTAAGTTCTTTGATCCTAGGTTGTTGTGTTCCCTCCAGTTTCTCAGTTTCCTTTAGTTCATGTTTATTCTTGATTCTTATGGCTTGTTTTTATCTTGGTCTATAGTTTCGTTAAGGTCTGCTCACTGTCTTGTTGATTAGTCCCTTTCCTCATGCTTTAGTCTTCCTATTTGGTTCACCTGCCTCCCAGTCTGTCCACACCTGTGTCCTGTTCCCTCTTGATTACCTGCCCTATTGTTTCTTGTCCACCTTTGTTTTTATTTAAGTTCATCTTTGTCCTTTGTTCGGGAGCGGTGTCGTCATGTCTCTTTTGATGTCTCTTGATGTTCTTCGCTTTGGATTTCGTTCTGGCTCCAGATCCTGTTTGATCCAATTTGAAAAGATGCCTTGTAATCAGGATTATCCTGTCACCCTGCACCTCGACCATCTGTAAGTGAACTCTGAGAATTAAAAGAAGGCGTTTCGATCCCATTCTGCTTTCTCCGTGCTTGTCTGCCTTTTGGTCCACCATTCAAACCGCAATTATGACAATAAAAGACACAGCAACACTTGAACATGAACATTGACACTCTTATCCAATCTTACTCTGCTTCAGCTAAGAAGGTATAGGCAAAAGTTTTAGTTGCAGCATCCTGGTAATCCTCTGATCACTGTAGTCTCAAAAAACAGTCTAACGTCATTGACAAAGGTACTAAAATTATTTGGGATAGAGATTTGTTAGGACAGAGAAAGAAAAAGGAAAGTATACAAACTGGAGACCTAAGATATTATTTTGTTCTTAAATTATTTGATTAGATCACTGTGGACACACTGTTCATTATGGACATGCTATTGTTCCCAAACAATATATTTCTGACACACTAGATTGATCTCATTTACCATTTATCAGTTTCATACCGCTAACACACCGTAGTAGAATTCTACAACCACCAAACTCCTCCTTCCCCACCCCCTCAATCCCTGTTCTGACAGATTCAGGCTTCATCTTCTTAAATTTTTGGAGATAATTAAGCACTGGGGACACAATTATATAGACAGGTATGTGAGTGCCTTTGAGTTAATTGGCTGATTCAGAGAGGGTAAGGGTACAGAATGATGTTATATGCTTGGTTACCCATACTTGGTTACGGGTGATGTCCATGAGGGAAACATCATTTATCTTTTGACAGCACATGCGCTGACCTGTTGTGGTGCAGAGAAGTAAACAAATGTTATGAACATTGAGTAATCAGATATTAAAAATCTGATTTAAAAAATCCTATTAATGCTAATTTAGAAACAAATTAAATATCCATGCAGTTTTAGTAGAATGTGTTTTTTATGAGGGAAATGTATGCTATGTATTGTGTTTCTGTGTAATAAATAAAATTATACTAAACATAAGGTTAAAAGTATTGTTGTAAAACATGCAGCACTGTAAAAAAGTATTTCCCCCCTTTCTTAAGTTTTTGCTCTTTTGTCACACTTAAATGTCTCAAATCATCAACCAAAATATTAATATCAGAGAAAGAACCGGTGTAACTATAAAACACAGTTTTAAAATGATGATTTAGTTTCTTAGCGGAATAAAGCTATCCAAACCAACTTGACCTTATGTAAGCAATGGTAAATGTACCCTTGTTAAACCAAGTAGTAACTGCTAATAGGGAAATTTAACACTTGGACTCCCAGAATTCTAACACTACTAGAACTCCCAAGCCCGTCAATTTGACGGCGAGCATTCTGGATGCGAGGGCGGTGATGACGTCATCGCATTAACGCTATAAAATTGTGTTTTTTCCAAGAATGAATAATAGTATTTGATCAAAACCTACTATGTTTTATTGTTATTTATATATAGTACTGAAAAATAATACAGAGTAGTGGGTACATTTAAAAAAAAAAAACTTTACTAATCAGACCAAAAGCTGGACAGCTCCATGTTACGCCCCCCTTTCACTTCGCGGACATAAACTAGCGCTAAAAATGCATTCAGCTCATCCACACTTATGTCCGAGGAGGAATCATCTCCTAAAACTCTGCGGGCCTCAGCCACACTGCAACCGTGAATGCGGATAAGCATTTCGGCATCCACCACGCAGAGGATCGCGGTCTGGGCATCTTAGATCAGGCGCTCTGTCAACGCGTTCTGGCTCTGACGCCTCCCTCTACTTTCTTCCTTCCCTTCCACTGTCCACACAGTGCCATCCTTTCCTATCTCCTCCTCCTTTCCAGGTGTGCGCTCGTCTTGCGATGAAAACGCTGTAAAGCGCAGAATAGACTGTTGTTACTGGGCTACTATATCTATGACCTAACTTATTGTTTATTTCTTTGTTCATTATCAGTACCTTGATTTGTAGTTTCTCTCCTGCCAGAAAGCTGGATTGCTAGGTTTATAGCTGGGGACTGGTCACCTGGCTCGTCTCCCTGTCTCTGAACCTGCGCTGATTGTGGCACTGTTTCTATAGTTTATATATTATTAGTTTACCAATCTGTAAACTGGCCTAAAATGATAAAATCATTACATATGCTAGTCTTTTGCTACCTTGAAATAATGCATCACAACCTCCCGCTAATGGGACGACTCGTGTTTTTTAGCCGGGGGAGGCTCACTTTCTGACCCGCTGTCACTGGAACTGAATACTGGCCGTCAGAAACCCTCTCGACCCAGAATCACGATCATCTAATTTTTGAAGCATTTCCAATGTCTCTTGAGCAGAAAATATCCTTCTAGACGCCATTTGTAGGATGCCAACAATCTGACTGTGTTCTAGAGTGGCGGTTGCTAAGCAACGCTCGCGCGTATACTCAGCCGCGGAAAAAAATATCAATGTAAATAACAGGGCCGTCAAAATAGCGGCTGTGGTAGTAAGAGGTAGAAATAATTAGATTTTTTTATTTGCTTTCTTATTTTGTTTTAAAAGAGACATAGGAATACAAAAGACACAGGTTTAGAAAAAGTCAGGATGCCAGGAAGATAAGAGTTTTAATAAACCAGAGTTATGGCATGTCAAACTTTCAAAACTGTCAAATTGACGGCTCTGGGAGTTCTAGTGTTAAATGAAATGGCTGAGTTCAATTCCCATACTCACATCCAAGTCAAATTAATGCCAGTGTGTGAAATCAAGAAATTTGTGACATTAAGATGGCTAAAAGGTCTCGCAAAGCAACATTTATCAGTCTGGAAAGGGTTACAAAGCTATTTCTAAGGCTTTGGCCTATCAAAATACTTCAAGAAAACATTGACCAATCATCCAAGAGATAGAAAAGAATCTAGAATAACATCTTATGCACCATAGGCCTCACTAACCTTAATTAAGGTCTGTGTTCAACATTCAACAATAAGGAGGAGACTGGGCACCAATAGGATCCATGGGAGAGTTCCAAGTCAAAATCCACTGCTGGGCAAAAAGAGCACAAAGACCCGTCTCACCTTCTCCAAAATACATCTTGATGATCCCCAACACCTCCGTAAAATTTTCCCTTGAATGCTAAGACAAAAGTGTAAAATTTTGGAAGGTGCGGGCCCAGTTATATCTGGCATAAAACTAACAACATAAAAAAAAGAATATAATACCAACAGTCTAACATGGTGGTGGTAGTGTGATAGCTATGGGCGGGATGGCGCGTTATAATCAATGGAGCCATGAATTCTGTTCTCTACCAAAAAATCCTGGAGGAGAATTTCTGGTCATTCACTTGGGTTATGCAGAAAAATAATTGTCTGAAGCTCACCAGCAAGTCCACTGCTGAATGGCTAAAGGAAAAAAATAAGTAGGTTTTGGAGTGGCCTATTAAAAGTCTGGACTTATATCAGATTGAAATGCTGTGTCCAGTCATCGCAAAAACTTGATGGTATTTGTAAATACCAAAGGAGCCAAAACCAGTTATTAGATTCAGGGGGCAATTACTTTTTTCTTAATTTTTTTTCTTAATAAATTAGATTATTTAAGTACTGCATTTTGTATTCATCTTTATCTGGTTTTGGAAGACTGATTTTGTTACACTCCTGTGACCAAAAAGCAAAAACAGAAGAAATCTGTAAAGGGGCAAACACATTTTTAATATTTTTCAATCAAGAAAATTTACAGGTTTTATTGTTTAACACATATTTTGCTAGAAAATAAGTGTAGGTATTCACAAAACAGTGCAAGCAAGGCTGCCTTAGCTCTTGCACTTTGGATCATTATTTACTGCACGTCACCGATTACTCTGTAATGCCCACATGGACGAAGTTATGATTGTGTTTTGTTCTGAATATAGAATCGCATTTCAGTGGCATACCCCGTGATAAAGTATTTTTCCTTGTCAGGATCGATAAAGTTATGCCAATAAATCTTGCAGATGAAATATGTCTGCCTTTCCGTATGTTTTCATTAGAAATAGGGCCCAGACTGAAGTCTGGTGCTGTACTTTATACATTCAAAGCAAACAGTGACAAAAAATATTTAAAAAACCCAAACAAATTTGAAGCAAAATCACTTGTTTTTGATACTATTGATGTCTAAATCTGGAATAGAACACTTGTTTTGCTATTTGCCTCTTGGTTTAACAGTGGTTGCATACTAATTTTGTATGACATGCGCTCCATGTTGTCTGCTAATGCTTGATAATATTGATTGTGAATTTTTAATAAGCCCAGATAAGAACAGAGTAAACAAACACAGTTTTCAGCTGTGAAAATACAATTACAAGTCCATCATGGTGCCTTATTCTTTGTTTGTTTCCATCTACAAATCCCCAAGTCATTAGAAGACTGCAGGGAGAGGAGGAAAGATGCACTTTGTTTGACTAAAGTCGCTATCAGGGCTGCATATGAATAAGTCCCTTTCGATCCCGATCAGCATGCCACTTGGACGCCCCCATTGCTGTCTCATCAGTATTCAGACAAAGTGAGTCAGACACTTCCTTGTGAAGAAAACTGCCTGTAACACTTAATGTCATTAAGAACCTCACATCTGACTCAAATAGGATATTTGCACAATGCACTGAAATTTGTTTATTTCAAAATCTTATTACGTCTCTATCTTGATACTGACGTATTAGCCAGGCTGCCCACTATTTGGTATTGCATAAACAGTTAATTGTCATATTGTTGGCATGTTGACATATTGTTTATCTTTTCAGTTGGACCGCAAGCCACCGCTTCACTGTAGAGAGCGTGCACTCCTACTTTCAGCTTGAGCATTGATTTTAAATAGCAGAAATACAATACTCACATTTTAATGTTGGCTTCCCACTGTGGCACATTCTCCATTTGTGAACAATAGCAGATTTGTGCTTGTCTAATAATCACAAAAATGTATGCGTATTAACACAGTGGGATACTGATAAATCTGGCTAGCCAGGATTTTAGCTACTATTAATCCCTCTAGTCCAAAACAGGACTAATCTTGTGTACATAAGTTATACAAAGTGTGTATAATTTTAAATAATTACAGTGCCTTTAACTTTTTTCACACTTGTTAATATACAACTACAGAGTAACACACAGTAGCACACAGTGGCAGTCAATTTCTTTCATTCACCTGTGTATAATTTCAGTGTGTAATTTATAGTGTACAGTTGTTGTGGTGTTCTCAGCATCATGCTGTTGGGATGGTTTTCTTTAGCAGGGTCAGTGTAGTTAGTCTAAGGTCAGGGGAAGACGGATGGAGCTAAATAAAAGAGAATCCTGGAAGAAAACCTGTAACTGAGGCTGCAAAAGACGTGAGATTGGAGAGGAGGTTCCCCATCAGGATGATGGCCCTAAATATGCAGCCAACACTACTGAACCATCTGTGAAATGGTTGTGTCATGACAGGAAATGTGTCTCCGATTGGGCTCTTACAGATTTTAGACCTCAATAAAGTTTTCAAGTTGTATCTAAAGAAATACAACTTCAATTTAGTAATCGCTGGGCCAATTCTTGTGGCCAAGGACAGCCACAGTATTATTTATTGCTACACACACACAAAAATGTCCCAAATCCTAGCAACTAAGTTAAAGCTGATTTTTTTGTCGATTTTTTGGCAAAATCTAAATGATCAAATCAGCAGAAGTAAGAAACAGAAAATAGGAGCTACAACTACCGATTAACAAAATCTGTTCTGTTACTATTCTGTACGCCAGGGGCCATAAAATTTTTTTCGAAAGGGCCACAATTTGTTGGGAGGTTAGCTGGTTTCATGTAATTTTAGGTAGTTTTTTTTTCAGTTTTAACTGTCATTAATGATATTCTAATGCTAAAGAGGTTTGACGTTTAGCTTAAGAAAATTTCCCAGTTCTTTGTTTTTGTTTAAAAAGTTTTTATTACCTTAGCTTACAATTACCATATCTTAATATGTCTAATGTAAAAGAAAAGTTCAAATGTATGTTAAAGATTATGAAAAACAAAACATTAATGGCTTAAAGGTCTGTTATTTAAGATTTTTTTTTTCTATTAGCTCAGGGTAGGTAAATTAAAAACATGTGTGCTGGTAAACAATGCCCAGCTCACTGATACTAATATCATTAGCATCATTTAGCTGGGGTGACAGTGGCTCAGGTGGTATGGGTTCGTCCTGTAACTGGTGGGTTGCAGGTTCTGTCTACTGATGGTGGCTTTGATTGTGTGGCAGACTCACTTCTGCCTGTCTACACCAGGACAGCTGTGGCTACAATCTAGCCTACCACTGCCAGTGTGTGAATATGTGTATGAATGGGTGGATGACTGATTGTAGTGTAAAGTGCTATGGAGTCCTCAGACCAGCTGGATAGGCTGGTCAGGAAGTGTGGTTTTTGTGATGGGGAGGAGGGCAGACTCAGTGGGAGATGTGCTGGAGAGGATCAAGACTGTCATGCAGGGCATCCTGTGTAACATTAGGCACCCTCTACATGGCACCCTGTCTGCTCAGAGGAGTAGCCACAGCAACAGGCTCCTCTCCCGTCAAAAAATGTGCTTCAAAGGACCTTAGCCTTTTCAAGAAATAGAGCCTACTCTGTTCTTTCTATTTCAGTTCTAAGGTAAAACTCTCACCAAATAAGTCTTGGAACCAGTTTTACAGAATCCTTATTAATCCCTATTAAATTCTTATTAAATTGAGGTGAAATGAGTTCCAAACAAGACCGTCACCGTTTGAATACATCTGGGCTAAAAATTAAAAAAGTATATATTACATCTAAATTTGAAATCAGACGTAGAAATTATGTAGACATCAAATTGATAACTGAGACTGGCAAGAAAAATGGAAAGGCAGGTTTTTTAAGGTGCTGTCAGGTTTTGTCAGGTTTCTTGTCACTGTATAAGACTGATTGTAAACTACTCTGTGGACACTTATTTTAGTTTAATTCTATTACATTGAAACCTTTTTTTCGGACTTCTTTTGTATTCTTGAAGGTATTTATGTCTAGGCTCCAGGCAGGTCCACAGTAACAAGGGCATCACTTGTGAAGAAGGACCAGCAATTTAAACATTAAATCTGAGAAGTGTTCTGATTACCTCTGTCAGACCCAATAGCCACAATTAATTTAGCTAATAATGAAATTCTGTTTGACAGAATGCACATAAAGCTGTGCTGCTTGCTTAGCTTTGAACTGCTCAGACCTTTACAGTGAAAGGGACCAGCATTGATGACGTTTCCAAAGTTTACCGCTTTTTGGGCAGGAAAGACAGTAGATGGTTTTCTGGAAACCAAATAAATAATTACAGTACATTTTCAACGAATTAATGATGTTTCTAAACAAAAGAAAAGAATGATGTCTGAACTAAAAAATGCATTCATGGACATGAAGGGCAGCTTGTTAAAGACAGCCCTTATGGATTTTCTAACTCTGGCCTTTTGGTTATTTCTGTAAGTTTAGAAAACTTTGGAGACTTCCCTTACTGCTTTTGGCCTAAGGCTCTGTAACAGTCTCACTGAGAATACTTAGACAGCCTTGACATTTTCAAATAGTGTCTAAAAACGGTACTTTTTTTTTAATCCTTGCTTTCAACTATTAAACAATAAAACTGTCTAAAATGTCTTTGCATCTCCTTTCCATTCGCCTTTCACTTTGCTACTGGCACACCTGAATTTCCCCGCTAAGGGACAATAAAGGATATTTCTATTCCATTCTGTTGGAATGTTTTTGTATTCCTGCCTTTTTTTCATCTCATCTTCAGGTTCCCCTCATAAAAAAAAAAAAAAAAACAAACGATGAATTCATATGCCTGAATTGATTTTTTATTTTATTTTGAGCTATATCTGTAAGGTGATACGTTTTATTTTCAGTCAGAGTTTTAGCTCTAACAGAAACCCTAGATCTACCACCTTTTCCCACAAAACACAAAATTAGGAGAAGTAGATGAATAGTACCCTATAATTCTTTTTCCACCAAAAAATGAAACGCCGCGGCAGGCTGCGTCAAGGACTAAGGCCTTCATACATGGGTCACACACTTAACCCCTTGCACCACCAGCGCTGCCCCCCGATTTACCTTTTTGGGAGTTTTGCAAATCCTTCAATGACTGTAAATTGTAGTTCTGTGATTGGATCTATGTTTTCAGTCAATCAGCGAGGTCCAACAGCCTATTGACGTCTTTAGGTACTCTTTGAAATGCAAGCTTGTTTGCATAGTTGGAAATGTACAGGGAAATGATTGCAGCTAAGGTTTTATTGTGCCTTAAGGGTTAGTTCTGAGTGAAATGTTTGTAATTGAACAAGCATGTGGGAATGCTGTGGTGTTTAATGCTGAAACTCTATTGCTTTGATTAACTAAATTTGTTAAAACAAGAGATGCCATGCGGCACTTTAAGGTTTTTAAGAGAAGCCTCAAAGGTAGTTGGACCTAATTTGGAAGAATTACATGCACTTTATATTTGTAACCTACATTAAACCCTCTCAGGGCATGCTTCATTTTGCGTATTGACTGTGCTGTGTGAAAACCAGAGAATAAAATGATGCACCATAATCTCATTTTATGACTCGCATTACACTGAGCGTTTACAAGATTTACCATTGAATGTTATTTCTGTCATGTAAAGCCTGTTCACCAGGGTCCAGGGGCATGACTTCGAGGTTGTTATAAAGCCTGCTTTGCATGTGCCTGTGGTTTTTGTTCTGCTTATTTCTAAAGCCTCACACAAATGTCATTATTTGCAGACCAAATATGATTACTTGTGAGAATGTGAACTTCTATGTAGCTTGAGGAAGTGCTGAATCATCTGTAATTGGATGTTTTTACTCCAAAGATTTATGTATAAATCTGCCTCAATGTACTCCCAGAATGAGGTCGAGAGGGAGGAAGCTCACACTAGTATGGCTTACTTTTATTAACTATGCCAGGAGGAAAAAGAGAGAAGTGCTCCATTATTTTCTACCTTTGCAGTAGCTTTCCTAAATTTCCGTAAATGTTCTTCTTTGACATTAATGTCCTGTTTAGTACTGGAGAGATAGGCTTGGTTTTTAACCCAATAAACCCCACAGGGTCACTTTAAGCTCTGTAACTAAGCTAGAACCACCCCTATCTTTTGCTTTCTGATTTTTGTGAAGTAGCTTCTATATAACATCTCCTAGGATTAAGACCGAAAGGTCAGGGATGACATTGTGAAGAAGTTTGTAGAGCAATTAGGTTATAAGACTCTATTGTCCACATAAACTCAAAGTGCAGATGAGGAGAGCTTTGAACTGTTTGGCCCACATGCAAAATGCTATTTTTGGCGGAAACTACCACTACATATCATCTTAGATGCGTAGTGGTACAAATACCACAAAGTGGGCCCCCACTGGAGTATCAGTTTAAAATGCAACCTTTACAATCAGCCTCTAGTTGTTTCTATGACAACAGGGTTTAAAATGTTCCCTTATATGCATTATTGATTAAATAATAAAGTAACGAGCTCGAGATAGATTGTATTTGTCTAAGTTACATTAGCCTAGTGAATCTTTCATTTTGGAAGGTTTGTGTCTGGAACCAAAATTCATTTATACACTGCAAGAAGACAGGTTAGGAAAGTAAGACGCATCTGTGGACATTCAAACTAAGTAAGGTGTCAGTGTTTCTAGATGACATGGAGAAAGTACTTATTAAACACCGGGAACATAACAAGTAAGAGGACTGAGGACCACAGCAGACTATCTGGCAATGCTGGGGTGTCCTGATAGTCCTTATATACTGTAGCTTGATGAATTGATAGACTGCAGATGTGCAGGCGGCATAGCAGGAGACAACCCAGCCCTCAGAATCAGCAGCACAGTAAGGGTTACAGATGTAAAGACAAAACCAATAACGTAAAACTGCCCTAGGATTACAACAGAAGGCAACTATGGCTTAGGGGGAAGAGTAGCTATCTTGCAAGCTACCTAAAAGTTGTGGGGTCGATTTCAGCATCCTCCTGCCATTTGCCGATGTGCAAGACACTTAACCTCAACTTGCCTACCAATTTCTGTATCATTGTAAGAACGAGTCCATGTTTGTGACTGCTAATAGGTGAATGTGGCTCCGGGGTAAAGCGCTTTGGGTGATTGGTATAACTGTAAAACTACTATATATTCAGTCCATTTATCGTTTACAACAGATTCTGAGTGATCTGACTGATGAAAAAGGATAATGTTGGTAAATACTTATAATTGCTTCATAAACTAGGCATTTTGCTAGCTTTTCTTCAAGATAATGCTTTGGATGCTGTTCAGCTATTATGACAGCCAAAACATAGGTGTTAGTAGTGTGCTAATTTAGGAGCCCACAATATTTGAATTGTGGAAGAAATCTGCTACTGAGGAGAAGGGCTCCAAGAAGACTTGGGTAAAGCTGATAATGGAGAAATATTCCCGCAAAACTAAACTTGAAAATTCTTTCTGGGTTGGTTCTCTACTGAGGCTGAAAGGCTATGTAACGCTGCATAATTTTTTTCCTTCAGATTATGCAAATAGTTACCTAATGAGTGCACATACCCATTCCCAATGAATGCATCAACTGACACAGGGATGGATGGATGGATGGATGGATGGACATACTGACATTGGATAAATGGATGGATGAATTGGTGGATGAACTGTGATGAATGTATACATTGATCATTGGAAAAGTTTGTTGGTGCTCCTTAGAACAGAGAGAAAGGACACATGTAATCTGCTTGCTTTAGCAGGTATGTGCATTTCAAACTTTCATTTTAACAGTCATTAAATGAGTGTTTGGCAGGCTGAGGACCTGACACAAAAGGCAGGACCAGTTAAGGCAAAGACATTTAATAAAACCATATGATGAATTAAAGATTTATAAAGCCTAAGTGATGTAACAAAGTTAGAACACAGTGATCTGGTTCATTGACTGTACTTTTTCATTGACTTTGTCATTGAGGACCTGTAAACTACATAAACAAAGGAAGTTTTTACATGCTAGTGTTGCATGTTTTGTTCCTACAAGCACTTTTGTGTGGCCCTAGATCTAGTTAACAACTATAAATGAGTGGTCCTGTGAAGGTCTGTCTGGACACAGGGGACTGGATATGATGCAAAATGTATGGTGCAGAAATCAATATTTTCTTTGCAAAAATCAAAAACAGAACAGAAATAACAAATGAGGTCCCATGATGCCCATTTTGTGCTGCCACTGACAATGCATGGATCAGAATGCTTCTGAAGTACTCAGGGGCAAATGCAAAACAACCTACTGGTTAAAAAAAGAGTTTGAGGAGCAACAAGTATCAGCAAGCACCTCGCTCTAGAAATACATGCAGAATGATTTGCAGCTACATTTGCTCGCCGTTTAACTGGCTGATCTGGGTATTTTAATAAGAGGCTGGGTGAAATATCCAGCATGCTATAACTCATGGACGTGTCAAAATTGTTGTTAAAAATTTACCAAGGTAAAAGGGCCAAATACATTCCTTACTAAAGATCTGATACCTTGGGTGGTAACACTGCCAAACTGATATGGTGTCCTGCAAATAATTTCAACAATTTTTTACTTTTTTTTCTGTACTACCACAAACCTCTATGTATTTTATTGGGAATGTATGTGATTGACCAATACAAGTAATTGTTTGATAGTCGAAGAAGTGTGGTATACACTCTCTTTTAGGCACATAACTCTGATACTCCTAAATAAAGTCAGTTGCAAACAATTACCTTTGAGAGGCACTTATTAGTAAATGGTGTCCACTTGTGTGTAATTTTATTTTTAGTGTTATAGCTGTTCGGTGAAGGCATCGGAGGTTTGTTGGAGGACTTTGGTAAACAAATAGCATCATGAAGAATAGGGAACACACCAAGCAAGGGGGGCAAGTAAAGCACCGGTCCTAAAAATCACCCAACATAGGCTAACTTTGGAGGAGCTGCTCAAATCCTTAAGCTGAGCAGTCTGTGTTCCAGAGAAATTTCAATCCTTCTTCTACTTGAACACTACCGAAGAAGTCGACGTAAAGCTTTATTTTTCTACCATTTTTTTGTTAAGAAACTATTCACTGTGCATTCTCAACTTTTTTTATAGAGCAGTGGCAAGAAAAACAGCCATCAGTCAAAGAAAGACATCAGATGTCCTGTTTGCAGTTTGGTACAAACAATGTTTCGGACACAGCAAACATGTGGAAGGTTGCGCCCTGTTTAAATGAAGCCCTGAATTGAAAATTGTGACTTCAATGCTAAACACTATATGTGGTGGCAATTCAACATGGCAACCTGATGGTGATAGCATCATGCTGTGAGCTGCTTTCTTCAGCAGCGATATGGAAGCTGACCAGAATTCATATGAAGATGAATGTAGCTAAATGCAGAGCAATGCTGGCAGAAAACCTGTTGTAAAAGACTAGAGATTGGGACCAAGGTGCACCTTCCAGCAGGACAAGAATCGTAAACACACTTTTTGTGGTAAATTAGTTTCCCAAAGCTACAAGCTAACTAGCATTTAAAAAGTACTACACGTTGTATTAGTTGTTTGAACCTAAAAAAATATGCAGATGATACACATGATACAGTCAAAAAAGTAGATTTGCCCTTTTTGAGGACCAGACCGAAAAGAAAAACTTCCAACTTTCTGCACTGACAGTAACGGCTAAGTTCTTCAAACATCACTAGCTTTTGGCTCTATTTGAACTGCATTACTGAAACGCTAACCCTTCACCACCGTTTGTCACGCCTTGCCAACTCACCCCAGCGTGTGACAGGGTTTGCTCCGCTTTTAGCAACCTCCTCTTTTGTTTTTTTATATTATCTGATTTTCCCTTACACACAATTCAACAATTTGCAGGCACTGCAAATATATATGACCACAGAAGGATCTGTTTTGTCTTTGTAATCGCTTGGGGTTTCATATTTCCTGAAATAGAATTTATATGCACCGTTGCTCACTGTTTTAGGAGCATCCAGTAAACATGGATTTCAGAGCTGGGAAATGGACAACTGGGAGTTGCTGGACTAGAGAATCTGCCTCAATAAAAGTTATTATTTTCCATTTCTTCTACTGTCAGAATTAATTTGCATGATAGAATCCATTGTTGGATGACTTATGAGATGATTTTGTTTTGCAACATTCCTATTCCTATCCTATTTCAGGGGCCATGCAATAGTTTTTTTTTTCTCATTCCCTAGTATTCCTTCTTCCATCTGTTTCTCCTTTCATTTTATCATGAAACGTTATGGGTCACTGAAGTATTGCTACACTGAGCTGCCAACAAGCATATCATTTTCCATTAAGATCCTGCTCAATGGTTGCAGTGGCATTATTGGAAGAGCAAGCAGACAGAGAGTAATGGACCTCAAGTGATGGCTCTGTCAAATAGATAGTAGAGGAAAGAGCCCATAGAGCCATAATAGACCCAAGTCCTTTTGACTGGAAATTTGCCCAATTGTAACGCAGGTCAGTCAGTCTCGATTTGGACATCCATAACCCTAACTAAAAGTGGTTCAGGGACTTCTTTTTTTCATTTTAATTTTTCACTTATTAAATTATCTATGTATTTAAAGGGATGTAAATCAATTAATGACTCCCTCTGAGTCAGGGAAATTAAATTAACTATAATTCGCTTGTGAATTTTGACAGCAAAGCTCATAAATATCTTTGCCTGGAGAGGATTTACACCATGCAGCACTTTCAATAAGCTTGTCCACAATGTCCACCAGTGATTGATTTCTTTTATCATCCCTTATGTGTAAAATTATTTTAATTAACACTTTGCTAACCTTTCATTACAGTACTGTTGAGCACAACCGTAGTACTTTATGAACTTGATATTGAAACTGCAAATATTAGCCCAGTGCTTGATTTTTGGGAAGAATTCAGTTGATAAACAATCTATAAATATGGACTGTATGAAAATATACAGAAAACTCTTATGAATAAAAATGATGGGTTTCTAATTTAGAACAACTTCTAGTCTTGCAGCGGAGTTTTGCTTACACATATGATATCAACATAATTCTATTAAGACATAAAACATTATGAACATCCTCATATTTCTCATTAAATTTTTTATTCATTTTATTTTATATAGCAGTGATTTACAGCAAATGCCATGTTAAGGCACTGTTTAAGACAAAGAGGTCCCATTAATTTCCAATTAAATAGAATCCATATAGGACCAGATTCCAAATCAATCCAGTTTATTGCAACATAGTCAGTCCAATCATATAGTTAGATTCAGATCTAATAACGTGCAACCCAACTGAATCCAAATTTTAATACAATATAGTCAAATTTTGATCAATCATTTAAAGCCAACTTATATCTGAATGCATCAAGTCGTTGGGTTTGTAGCAATCACTCCTCCTGAGCAAAGGAAGAGGAATCACAGGATTTTTTTTTTTTGAAAATATTGATTTCTTTTTTTTTAATAGAAAGAAAATAAACAGTATCATTACTTTGTGGCAGTAGTAGGGCCATCAATGTGTCTTTGCAGCAAAGAGACATAGATAACACATAAGCACAGGACCAAAAGCACTTTCAATAAAGATAGAAAAACAAAGAGTTAAGTTAAAAATAGCAATAGCTTTGTCATTGTCAAACTCAGCTTAACACAAAAGCACTGGGCCAGGAGAGTTTTTTACTGGAAATGGGGAAAAAACAGTACACAAAATTAACAGTAACTATTGCTCAAGGTTTTATATTAATCTAAAACTACAGGGCATTATCCTTACACAATTATTGTATAAAACCTACACTAATATCAGGGATCTGGGTGTTGTGCCTGTGTGGCTAGTCTCTTTTCCTTGGAGCTGCAGGTTCACTTGTTGGGTGGAGCTGTGTTGTGGAGTTCTGCAAACGTGCTTCTAATCAGGCTCATCAGGGGAGGTTAAAGGAGCTGTTTGCCAGTCATTTAATGTCTGAGTGTAATATTTAGGAGTATCTCTAGCCCTCTGAGCTCAACACCTACCGTTTCTTGTTGTTTGCTTCAAGTAACTCTGCCCTGTGTTTCTTGTTAAAGGTTAGTTCCTGGATTGCTTCCTGGATCTTCTGCTCTAACGGGATCACCCTTTCACCTGGTTCAGACCAAGCTACACTATAAACAAACAGTACTCACAAGTCCCCACAACTGAAAACTCCTAGGCTCTTCTCCAGCTCAGCCACAGCAAACCTGTCCATCCTCAAAAAAACTTCTCACTAAGGGCACTGTTGGAATAATTGTATAAAGATTTATCTTAAATTTTTCCTGTTTTATTAACTTTACTATTTGATCTTCATAACCGTTCATGTTGTATGTGTGAGTAAGATGTGATGAGTTGTTTGCAGGCAAGGATCAAAGGTGGAGCTGGGAAGGAAGCAGTCACAGTTGAGGATGTCATAAAGATGGTGGCTGATTGTGCTGAAAAAGGACACAGAGCTTAGGATGGGGGAGATTGTGGAAGTGTATTGTTACAAGAAATTGGTGTATATGACCTGTTTACGTTGCAGCTGTTTATCCCACCCTAAAGATAATAAAAAGGATCAGACAGATGTGTTTTCAGAACGGTAGGTGATTTGTAACTGAAGCACATCTCTGTCCGTTCTCCTCGCAGTGAGTAACAACTAATTATTTGTCTTTCTCTTCTTGTTGTGATCTTATAAGTATTTTAGGTTGTTTGAACCTGACAGGCACCTCACACAGACCAACACCCCTGGACCCGGTTATTTCTCTCCCAATCTGGATCACCCCTTGGCAACTAGTAAGATCTTTCCCATGTTGTTTAAGCTTCCTCACTGCTGGCAATAATTCATCTCACTTCTGTTCCCTTCATTCCTCCTAGTGATTCCCACTTCAGGAGCCCTTCCTGGATCAAATCACTTAACGATATACTGCTATCAATAAATTGTTAAACTTTTCCTAAGTCTCCTCTTATTTTGTGCATGTGGGTCCGAACACTGCATAGCATTATGGCTATTAAAGTCCATGACTCTGAGAAAGCCCCTGTTTTTGACAAACCCTGCAAAACGGTTGTCATGACATCCACGTTTTTGAGCTGCTGAGGTGGACACCTAAAGTCTAGAAGTGCCCAGAAAAGAAACATTTTATTAGCTTCTAATAACACAGAGTGTATCAGAAATAGAATGCTGATGGTCATTAGCCTTGTTTTAAAACCCCAAAATATAAGATTCCCATAAATCAAATTCAGTAATTAATAGAATTTGCTTTTTTGGGTGTATTTTAATCCATTTTTTTTTTTCATTCACAACCTCAAATAGCACAGTTCTTTTGGATTATTGTTGCAACCTTTTCTGCAATACAGCAAACCATGGATTGCAGATATTCATTCAGTACATGTCACATGCTGCTGAATGGCCTTAGGTTGCAGTTTGATCCATTATGCGTTCATGTGTGTGGTTCATGAACCGATAAAGTAAGGGATAATGGGGAAAGAGCAAGTAAGCACACATACAATAAACGGGACTGTAATTAATAGTGTGCATCTGAAGACGAGAAGTCATACCCTCCATTACAGAAAAACACCTTTGCTCAAATGGACACACACACACACGTTTGTCTATATAGAGTTCACAGGGGCACATTCTCTGCTTAGCAACAAAGACATGAAAGTCTGGGACAAACGGATCGACAGCATCTGTTTTTCAGTGTCAGGCGGCAGCCGAGTACTAATTACAAATGCCAGGAGACACAAAATCAGGTCCTTTTGCAAACTTCTCTCCTCTGTTGTTCTTTTTTTCTATTTTCTTTTCCTTTCTGACTTTACGCTCCAGGGGTAAACAAGCAGGAAATTCCTTGGCAAGAAGAAAACGTTATATATGAAGCAATTCATGCTATCACTTGTGTGTATGTGTCTTTTATGTGTTTAATGAATCATAACCAAAAGGCTTTTTATTCCACAGTCAACGTTTGATGTCTGACAGAGGCCATAATGTTAGGACGCATAAAGGGATTTATCAAATCATAAACAGAAACCTCTGAGACATCTTTGAGGATATACACTCACTGGCCACTCTATTAGGCACACCTTGCCTTTACTAAGTTGGACCCCCTTTTGCCTTCAGAACTGCCCTACCTCTTTAGGGTATAGATTCAACAAGGTGTCAGAAACATTCTTCAGAGTTTTTATTCCATATCGACCTGATAATATTACATAGTTACTGCAGATCTGGCAGCTGCACATCTTCAATGCATATCTCCTTTACCACCATATCCCATAGGTCCTCTATAAGATTGAGATCTTGTGAGTGTGAAGGCCATTAGAGTGCAGTGACTCACTGTTATGTTTTAGAACCTAGTTTAAAATGATTTGAGCTTTGTGACATGTTTCCTTATAGTGCTGGAAGTATCCATTTGAAGATGAATACACTGTGGCCATAAAGGGATGAACATGGTCAGTAGCAATATTCTAGTAGGCTGTGATATTTTAATGATGCAGAATTGGTACTAATAGCTAGGAAGTGTGCTTTAAAAAATGCACCCATTTTTCATGTTGTTTAGGCCAAATATTGACTCATTTGACTCAATGGACCAGGCAGCAGTTATCTAATGAGTTACTGTCCAACTTTGGTGAGCCAGTGTGAATATCCTAAGTTGTTCTTAGCTGACAGAAATGGCACCTGTGGCATTCTGCTGCTTTAGCCTATCTGCCTTAAGGTTTAGGTGTTATACATTCAGAGATGTTATTCTGGAAATCTTGGCTGTTACAAGTTAATATTTCAGCTACTGTTGCCTTTCTATCATTGTGAACCAGTCTGCTCATTCTGCCCTAACATCAACACACCATTTTTTCCACACACCTGGCCTCTCTGGATTGTTTCTCCTTTTGGCACATAGTCTGTAAACCCCAGATATGGTTGTGTGAGAAAAGTTCAATAGATGAGCAGTTTCTGTAGTACTCAGACCAGACAAGCTGGTCTGAGTACTACGCTAGATTCAAAGTTACCTCAATCCCATTTATTTCCCATTTTGATGCCTTATTTGAATTTCAGCAAGTCGTCTTCAAAATGTCAAGTTTCTTCAATACATTGATTTGCTGCCATGTGCTTGCCTTAGTGACTATTTCTGTTGATAGGCAATTGAACAAGTGTACCCAAAAGAGTGGCCAATAAGTAGAGAGTTTACAATAACGTGATCATTTATCAATTCAATGTGGATTTACGGGCTGTACCATAGGGTAAGAGGGTCCTGACATAACATCCTGGCCTGGGACCTTTCTATGGAATTTTCATGTTCTTCCTGTGCATGTGCTGTTCACACTGAGTTCTCTGGCTTTCTTTTACGTTAATTGTTTACTCTAAATTGTCCCTAGGCATGAATCTGTGTGCGCATGGTTATTTGCCCTGAGCACCTCTGTGATTGACTGGCAACATGTCCAGAGTGGACCCTGCCTCTCACCCAATCACCGCTGGAAATAGGTACCAGGATCCCAGCAAGCGTACGAAGATAAGCAGGTATAGACAGTTAGTGGATGGATGCAGATTTAGTAGTTTGTTTATTAATTTAAATTCTCTGTACTGTAAAAGTTTTACTCTTTAAGACCTTGAAACTGTTCCAACCCAAGGTTTTGTTGTTTCAAAGTCGTGCAACAAAATGCCATGTTCAAATTTTCTGATCTTACCTCTGAAAGCAGGTGCTTTCGTTTTGAATAATTGTTGTGTAAATTACATGTTCATTATTCTAGATATCCCAGGAGATAAGCAATCATCCACGATACCCTCTGTGTTCACTTGCTGTTTAATTTGATGCAAGCCATTTATCAAGCAGCTGTTTTCAATGAGGCCTATGATTAAGTACCTGTGAAAATAAATGAGACTTTATCATTCATGAGAAGAACTGTGTAGTGAGGGAAATAATGCTGAGTGCAAGGTAGATTAATTATAGGTCAAAACAAAAGGTCAAGAACATGAGGAAATGCTTTTTTGAGGTCAATCAAGCATGAAAGTGAAATATGAGACAGTTCATGTATGTTTAAGGAAAACTATGAAATATATTCTTTTGACAAGTTCACTTTGAATACTGGACAATCTGTAGGCATAAACGGTACATTTGGGAACAATGTAAGAATTACTGCAGTCCCATTTATTTATTACCAACAAGGAAAGCTACAACAGTTCAGAACCTTGCAAAAGTGTTACTTCAACCTTGTCTCATTATGCAGAGTTTCTATTTAGACTTGAAAAGTCTAGAAAAGTATTGAAAACTGAAATGTTTGTATGGAAAATAGTTGAGTTTCCTTTATTGCTTATTACATTACCTCACAGATAAGACTCCAAATTTCTGAAAAAGAGGATTTTTAGATACATTTTATTCAAAACCTCTTCAGCTTTGATTTGCCACACAATAACATTACTTCAAAGTATTTTATTCTGATTTTTTGGAACTATGGTTTTCCCCACAATATTTCCAAATACAAAGTCAGTATACTGTAGAATCAATTTGCTCTGCAATTACACCTGCAAGTTACTTGAGGTATGTCACTACCTGCTTTTACATCTACAACACTTTTGCCTGTTCATCTTTACAAGATACCTCAAGCTCAATCATTTTTGGTGTAGTGTCTATGATTAGCAAGTCTTGCATACAATTCTAAATTTAATTTAGTCCTCACCTGTCTGGGTTATTGCAACTGTTTATAGATCTGCCTGCATTTTTAGGGCCAATATCCAGCTGGAAGCTGAACATCCACCCCAATCTGAAGTCTTTTGCAGCCTCTAACAGGTTTTCTTCCAGAAATGCCCAGAATTTAGCTCCACCCATTTCCCCATCAACTCTGACCAGCTTCCCTTTCCCTGCTGAAGAAAAGCATTCCAAAAGTGCAATGCTGCCACCACAATGTTACACCATGGTAATGGTGTGTTCAGTGGGATGTGTAGCATTTCCTCCTCACATTTTGCATGTATCCCTGAAAGTTTTTTTTTGGTCTCATCTGACTAGAGAAACATTTTCCTTGTTCGGTGTGTCCACTTCATGGCTTGTAAACAAGACTTCATATGACTTTCTTTAACAATGGTTCTCTTCTTGCCACTCTTCCATATAGGCCAGATTTGATGAATGCACAACTAATAGTTCTCCTGTCCAGAGATTGTTCCACCAAAAGCGTGAATCTCTGCAGTTCCTCCAGTAATAATGGGACTCATGCATATTTAAGTGATTGTTGGCATGTCATGTTTAGGTGGATGGTAACATCTTGGTAGGTTGGTAGCTTGGTGTGTTGTATGCAGACACTGTCACTGCCTACATCAGTTATTGCCTTGATTATGTAGCAGTTGTCAGGACCATCACAGTCTAAGCCAATCAGAAGCCATGGTTATCAGGTGAAGTCTACAGGCTACCAAAGGTGTGGGACGCCGCCATCTTAGCAGGAGATGAGGTCCTGAAAACAGCCATGGCCAACCTTTCCCATGCCGTCAGAGTGGCTAAGAAGCAGTACTCCAGGAGGATAGCTGGACACTTCAGTGACAGCAGAGACACACGTAACCTGTGGCGCAGGATACAGACCACTACTCTCCGCTCTGCCCCATCCGTTCTCACTCGCCGAATACCACTCTCCTCTGTATGTGCTGCACATATATGGTGAATTGACAACAAAAACTCCATAGTTGTACCATACTCTTGTTTTGGATGATGTACTGAACCGTGTTTTGTGAGATGTTCAAAGCTTGGGATAATTTTTTATGACTTAACCCTGCTTTAAACATATCTACAACCTTATTGCTGAACTGTCTGTTGTTTTCCTTGGTCTTCGTGATGACATTTGTTCCCTAATGTTTTCTGAAAAATTTCAAATTGCACACAGATGGGCTCTATTTAGGTCACTTGTAAAGGCAGTTTGTTGGATTAGGTTTGCTTACTTTTTTCCAATTCATAATTACGCCGTACTCTTCTTGGTGTATCATGTTACCTTCAAATAAAATCAATTGATGTTTGAGGTTTTCTGACAATATGGGAAAATTTAAAAACGTTTGAACAATTTTGCAAAGCATTGTATGTTGAGGGAAAACTATGTAATTAAGTGGTCACTACTCTTCTTGTGATTTAATTAGTATTCCAATCGGTGTAAACAATACCAGGGAACATTTCTTTAGCAAAGATTTAAACCTGAAATATGCATGTCAGATGACTTACTGATTAAGCTTCAAGAACAGAGTTAAATGCCTAAAGCCAGGTAAATAAATTATGCATAGATCCAAGAATCGTACTCGTACTCGTACTCGTACTCGTACTCGTACTCGTACTCATCGCCTTCCACTTATCCGGGACCGGGTCGCGGGGGCAGCAGACTAAGCAGAAACACCCAGACGTTCCTCTCCCAAGACACCTCCTCCAGCTCCTCCGGGGGGAGCCCAAGGCATTCCCAGGCCAGCCGAGAGACATAGTCCCTCCAGCGTGTCCTGGGCCGTCCACTGGGCCTCCTCCCGGTGGGACGTGCCTGGAACACCTCCCGAGGAAGGCGTCCAGGAGGCATCCGATATAGATGCCCGAGCCACCTCAACTGGCTCCTCTCGATGTTGAAGAGCAGCGGCTCTACTCCGAGCCCGTCCCGGATGGCCGAGCTCCTCACCCTATCTCTAAGGGAGTGCCCGGCCACCCTACGGAGGAAGCTCATTTCAGCCGCTTGTATCCTGGATCTCGTTCTTTTGGTCATGACCCAAAGTTCATGGCCATAGGTGAGGGTAGAAACAGAGAGCTTCGCTTTTCGGCTCAGCTCTCTCTTCACCACAACGGACCGGCACAGTGCCCCCATTACTGCAGCAGCCGCGCCGATCCGTCTGTCGATCTCCCACTCCATTCTTCCCTCACTCGTGAACAAGACACCGAGATACTTGAACTCCTCCACTTGAGGCAGGAACTCTCCTCCAACCTGAAGAGGACAAGCCACCCTTTTCCGGTCGAGTACCATGGCCTCTGACTTGGAGGAGCTGATCTTCATCCCAGCCGCTTCACACTCGGCTGCGAACTGCCCCAGCGCATGCTGTAGGTCTTGGCTAGAGGGGGCCAGCAAGACCACGTCATCTGCAAAAAGAAGAGACGAAATACACTGGTCCCCAAAACAGACCCCCTCCGGCCCTTGGCTGGGTCTATAAATCCTGTCCATAAAAGTTATGAACAGGACCGGTGACAAAGGGCAGCCCTGCCGTCCAACATGCACCGGGAACAGGTCCGACTTAGTGCCGGCAATGCGGACCAAACTCCTGCTCCGCTCGTACAGGGACCGGATGGGCCCTAATAAAGGGCCCCCGATTCCATACTCCTGGAGCACCCCCACAGGGCATCACGAGGGACACAGTCGAATGCTTTCTCCAGGTCCACAAAACACATGTGGGCAAACTCCCATGAACCCTCGAGTAACCTGTAGAGGGTATAGAGCTGGTCCAGTGTTCCACGGCTGGGACGAAAACCACACTGCTCCTCCTGAAGCCGAGGTTCGACTATCGGCCGGACTCTCCTCTCCAATACCCTGGCGTAGGCCTTACCAGGGAGGCTGAGGAGTGTGATTCCCCTGTAGTTGGAACACACCCTCCGGTCACCCTTCTAATGAAGGGGGACCACCACCCCAGTCTGCCAGTCCAGAGGCACTGTCCCCGACCACAACGCAATGTTGAAGAGGCGTGTCAACCATGACAGCCCTACAACATCCAGAGATTTGAAGTACTTAGGGCAGATCTCATCCACCCCCGAAGCCTTGCCACCGCGGAGCTTTTTAACTACCTCGGCGACTTCAGCCTGGGTGATGAAAGAGTCCAACCCCGAGTCCTCCTTCCACCGCCCGATAATGTCCTCATTCGAGGTCAGCAGCCTCCCATCCCCACTATAAACAGTGTTGGCAAAGCACTGCTTTCCCTTCCTGAGGCGCCGGGCGGTTTGCCAGAATCGCTTTGAGGCCAAGCGGTAGTCCTTCTCCATGGCCTCACCGAACTCCTCCCAGGCCCGAGTTTTTGTCTCTGCCACAGCCCGGGCTGCAGCACGCTTGGCCTCACGGTACCCGTCAGCTGCCTCAAGAGTCCCACAAGCCAACCACAGCCTTGCCGGTGTCCACCACTGGGTTCTGGGATTGCCGCCACGACAGGCACCGCAGACCTTACAGCCACAGCTATGGGCAGCAGTATCGACAATAGATGCGGAGAACATGGTCCACTCGGACTCTATGTCTCCAACATCCCCCGGAATCTGGTCAAAGCTCTCCCGGAGGTTGGAGTTGAATACATCCCTGGCCGAGGGCTCCGCCAGACGTTCCCAGCAGACCCTCACTATGCGCTTGGGCCTGCCAAGTCTGTCCGGCTTTCTCCTTCTCCAGCGGATCCAACTCACCACCAGGTGGTGATCAGTGGACAGCTCAGCCCCTCTCTTCACCCGAGTGTCCAAAACATGCGGCCGAAGGTCTGTTGATACGACAACAAAGTCAATCATTGACCTCCTTCCTAGGGTGTCCTGATGCCAAGTGCACTGGTGGACACCCTTATGTTTGAACATGATGTTCATTATGGACAATCCATGACTAGCACAGAAGTCCAATAACAAAGCACCACTCGGATTCAGATCGGGGAGGCCATTCCTCCCGATCAAGCCTCTCCAGGTGTCACAGTCG
This sequence comes from Crenichthys baileyi, assembly GCA_036173005.1. NCBI lineage: Eukaryota > Metazoa > Chordata > Actinopteri > Cyprinodontiformes > Goodeidae > Crenichthys > Crenichthys baileyi. Next base: position 6,548 of record JAHHUM010001586.1, on the reverse strand, counting down.
TTTCCCACATGGGCGTTGAAGTCCCCCAGCAGAATAATGGAGACCCCGGGAGGGGCATTATCCAGCACCCCTGACAGGGTCACCAAGAAGGCCGGGTATTCCGCACTACCGCTCGGCCCGTAGGCCGAAACGACAGTCAGAGACCTATCCCCAACACAAAGGCGCAGGGATGCGACCCTCTCATCCACTGGGGTAAACCCCAACCCGAGGCGGCTGAGCTGGGGGGCAACAATTAAACCCACACCAGCCCGCCGCCTCTCCCCGTGGGCTACTCCAGAGTAGAAGAGAGTCCAGCCCCTCTCAAGGAGATGGGTTCCAGAGCCTACACTGTGCGTGGAGGTGAGCCCGACTATTTCTAGGCGATATCGCTCAACCTCCCGCACAAGCTCAGGCTCCTTCCCCCCCAGCGAGGTGACATGCCACGTCCCTAGAGCCAGCCTAAGCATCCGGGGATCGGGCCGCCGAGGTCTCCGCCTTCGTCCGCCACCCAATCCTCTTTGTACCGGTCCCTCACGGTTCCCCCTGCAGGAGGTGGGCCCACTGGGGGATGGCCTCACGTCTCTCGTTCAGGCTTGGCCCGACCGGGTCCCGCGAGGAGAAACCCGGCCACCAGGCGCTCTCCGGCGAGTCCCGACCCCAGGCCTGGCTCCAGGGTGGGACCCCGGCTCCGCCGTACCGGGCGACGTCATGTGCCTCGATATATTAGTCGTCATGAAGGATTCTTGAACCGCTCTTTGTCTGACGTGTCACCTAGAGCCTGTTCGCCATGGGAGACCCTGCCAGGGGCATTTAAGCCCCAGACAACAAAGCCTCTAGGATCATTTGAGCACTCAAACCCCTCCACAATGTTAAGGTGGCGGTTCAAGGAGGGGATCCAAGAATCATTAGGGTGAATGTTCTGACTAATTCTATGTATTGTGAACAAATTTTTTAGAAGAAGCAGCTATGTATGATTAGGTGTAGCATGAATGTAAAAACATGGTACCAGGGCATCCATTGTTAAAGGGTCAAGTGATTTTGTAATTGGGTCAGTAGAGATCTGCAACCAAATTGCCTTAGGCACTCAGGTACAGAGGGCAACTGAGCTGTCAATTGATCACCACCTGTTGGCAAGTTGATCTGGTTACATGGGAGAATGCCAGGCAAGTGTGATGCACCCAATACCCACAACGGATGAAGGGTTCTTACCATGACGTTTAATGGTTATCTCAGGCAGAGCTTTTCTGGCATACCAAGGAAGGTTAGGGACAATAAATAAATTTTTTGATTTGGCTGTACAGAGTTGTGGCCATAAATCAATTGGTGTTAGTTGTAATGTTAACCCCTGGTTCTTGTGATGGAAAGCAGAACATGGCTTGGGTCATTGCCAGTTGCCACACATGACTGCAACACGTCATGTATGAGCGGGTTTTGGTAAAACTCTGCAGTACTGCATTTTTGTTTTTTGGTTAGACACTGGCTAACGTTCAGATGTCTGACACGAATTTCCAGTTTGTGTCCAAGTGCATTATGGTCCTGGACATTGGAAGATTGAGCAACATTTAAAAGTAGTGCCCCATGCCTTTGGATTAGCAGATTGCACAAACAGTCTTTTGCAGCTATACAAAGAAAACACTTTTATAAACTTCCTATGACACTCTTGTTGGGACTTGGGAGTGTTATGCTGTGCTTGTCCACCAGAGGTCGTCCTGGAGCCACTGCAGACTGCAACAGGTGTTCCTGATCGTTGGCTGATTTTGTGTACCCGGGAGGAGTATTTAGGAGCCAGCCACCAATCCTTCATTGCCTGAGTGTTTTGCCCATGTGGTAATCTCCAAGCCAGAGTAACCTTGCCAGTCTGACCAGAGCTTGTGCTAACCTTGTTTTTGTTTCTCTGCTTCCTACTAGTACCTGTGAGGTGTGGGCAGATTCCTCTCTAACCTGGACCTGGACAAACTGAACCTCATCCAAACAGTTTGTGATTTTTGGACTATGTCCATTAGTCTGTGGTTTGGCTCCTGGGTTTCCCGAAGCTCTTATCACTGTGAGAACTCTGACCTGCTGTGGACCGTTCTTTATTGGACAGCATTCTGGATTGCCTGACTCTCAAGCCCAATGGTGAAGATCTCCCTGAAAATTACTACCTGTGACAAATGTAAGAAAAACTCTTTGGACTTTGAGGATTTATTTCTATGTGGCACAGATCTAACCAGAACTTCTCTCTTTAGTGAACCCGAGAAGTCTGAAGTACCTGCCTGAGAATTCCCGACCGGGTTTCCGGTGTGACAAGAAATGCTGACTGTAAAATAAACCTTTGAACCTTTTCTGGTCTCCTGAGTGAGTTTGGAAGTGGATCAAACAAATTCCAAAAGATATGACAGCTCTAGCCAGGCTGTTAGAGGACAAAGCCAGAATGAAAGTCGAAACCTAAATTTAGCATAACCTATGTGGTTTTCACCCTGATTATGAACAAAAATCTAGTCACCTGTTATGGAGATTAAGACATTGGCTTTGGTCTTTATAGGGTTTTTGTCTTTTATGGGCTTTGTATTTTTTGACCTTTAGGAAATGGATTTTAAGGGTCTTGGATATAGTTTAGAAGAAGTTGTAAAGTAAGGTAGAGTAGAGCAGTATATTGACAGGCAGACCAGGGCAGATAATGCGATAATCTGAACATTTTTCCATTTTGTCACATTGTGTAAATGATGTCAATGTTACTGCTTAAAGGACTCTAAGAAATCGATCCACAGACCTATTTCTTTCTCCTGAATACATATTAAGCTTTCCCAAGAAGAAAAGCCATTGAAAGGCAGAAATTAAAGTATTTTGTAACCATGCTGTCAGAGAGAAACAACCCATGGATATTAAGCTATTAAATCAGAACTAAATAAAAGTTACAAAATAGGTTGAGATTCAATTTAGCTTGGGTGCACTCTTAGAAAATTGAAACTTTACTACTTACATATTTTAACACCTGTTTCTAATGGCCTGGTTTTTATTAGGTTTGTGTTTGTTTGTAATTTAACTGTTATACCAGAAAAAAAAATCATTTTTTTTTTATGGATGGGAAAACAGATTCTGATATGTCCAGTTTTTGAATACAGTAAGTGCATACTATTTTGACAGAACATTAATTCATGGTGCGCTGACACACGTTTTAAGCTTGACAGTTGCATAAAAAGAGTAGTTCGTATTAAATTAATCTCTTAAATGCATAGTAGCAGAGTAATTCAACCGAAATCTGTTCACCTGAGGGAGAGAGCAATATGTTCCTGCTATCAATAAGAGGAGTCAAAGCGAAACCCCAATTTCATCTTCTCAGTTTTATTTCCATGCTGAAGTTCTAATAAGTCAAACTGATGGACTCATTTTCATTGCAGTAATAGAAAAATAAAAGAAGATCTTTTACGGCTTCTCTGAACTTTACAACCTTCTTTCATATCTTCCTGAAGTGAAATATCAGTGGGCTGTGTTATGTCTTAGTGAGGTGAGCTGCATGGTGCAGTGGTAACAAGTTGATGGAGGGGTGACTTTTGCCGTTAAAAAGCTGTACTCTTGATAACATTCTAAAAAACAGGCAGTTTGGATGAAGCGTGATGATTAAAATTTGAACTGAGATCCAAAGGCTGAACAGCAGTGGGAGTAAAGTAATTGAAGCAGAGAGCTATGGGTCATAAGCAGTGACAAACTCACCCGAAAGCCAAAATTTGTCACCTGTTCTTAATAATGCATAAATCCTTAAGACTCTTGATGAGAAAACCTGATTATCTGGTTTGAAAAAAAACAAGTGAACTCGTTATCAGATCTCAAACATTTCCACATTTCTAAGCTAGTAAGGGGAGATTTTGTCTCTACATAACACTAACACAATAGTATTGTTAAATATATTTATCAAAACTATTAAGAAATCCCATTTGATCTCCAGTTAGTCTTTTACATTTAAATCTGATACTTCTAAATAAAATCTAGTGCAATCAGTTAATAGTAATAGTGTCCATCTGTTTTGTAATCCCAGTATAAATACAGCTGTTCTGTGAAGGCCTCAAAGGTTTCTTAGAGAACATTACCTGACAAACAGCATCATGAAGCTTAATGAACACTCCAGACAGGTCAGAGAATGTGTAGAAAGGACAACAATAAGTTGTGGACTTCACAAATTTGCTCTTTATTAATGATAGATTACTGGAAAGCCACGGTTGAAGGTCAGAAGAAGTGACCTGTTAGAGACCACAAAGAAACGTTTTGGCCTGCATGCATAATGCTGCGTGTGGAAAAAAACAAAAACACTACACAGCATCTTTTAACATTTGGTGGTGGCAGCATCATAGTGTGGGAATTTTCTCAAGTATGTAAGGTGGGAGAGTTAATAGAAGGGTTGCTTTCTCAGATTAGAAGTATTTCGGCAACTGGCCTTGCACATTGCCTCATAGATATTGGAGCGAGCATAATCTGCACCGCATTTTGAAAAGTGGAGCTATACTTTCGAGTGCTTTCTATCAGCCATGCTTTGTTGATGGTACCAGTGGCTACTGACGTCATTACACTCTTGTGCCTGCAATGCTGTGTTCATGTCCAGCATGGAAAATCGCCCCCTCTTCCATTCCCTCAGTGACACAATGATGCGTTTAGGTACCGAAACATGGTACCGTTTGATTTAATGTCAATCGGTACTCAGTAGTACTGACGAAAATCGGTTGGTACCTATAAAAGAACCGAATTCATTACCCATCCCTACATCTGCTAGACTTGGTTGGCAGAATTGCTCCTGCTTATTTTTAGTGCAATCTGCTTTGTGAATCCAGTGCAGAATTAAAAAAAGTAAAACCAGGTAATACCAGTTTTGTTTTTATTTTTAGATGTTACCTATAAGCAGGTTTAACTTTCAGTTAAATTATACAGGATAGGGGCGCGGCATTGGTGGTGCAGGGGCTTTAAGCACATGAGCAATGTACGGGGACCTTAGTCCTTGACACAGACTGTCGTGGGATTGAATTTTTTACATCATAAAAACCTGCCAATTTAACAGAAGTGTGTAGGCTTTTGAGAGCCTTTGCATGGCTTAATTACTTGAGTGTTAGTGTTAACAGGTGTTCAGATGCCACAATTGTATTTAAAGATGGTGACCTCTTGTATATACATGCTCTTTGTCTGAAGAAGTTCTGTGGGCCCAAAACATCATACTTAATACAGTATCAAGATGGGTGCTCTATTTGGTGTGCAAATCCATTTTTATCATTTCTATGTGCTATGTTCTATTTGTTTTAACCTAAATTTCTACAGTAAAAACCAATAGAAACAAACCATTTGTATTTAACATATATTTCTGTCATCTTAACAATAAAATACCTGATTGCAATTATGATTTATCCTCTTTCCTCCAACGTTGTGTTAGTAGTCACACTTGGAAAGTATTTCAAAAAGGTTTAACATTTTTTAAATTGTTTGTTTTGACCATAATGCCTTTGGTCACTGACATTACCATTGCTGCAGGCAAACCTGAACATTTTAAGCTTATGTGTCCTGAATTTACTGGCATTAAAGGTCTTTAGACGCCCCATACATTGCTGTTCAAAGGTAAGCCATTCACAGTTTGACATCAGGAGGTTATTACAGATCTAAACTGGAGCACAGGAGCCAGCAGCTATGAATTTAAAGAAGCAGGTAATATGAGATGAATGAGGACTAATGCAGGAAATATCACTACAAAAACCATATTTTTTCCAGAACATTAGTCCTTGGACCTAGAGATTGTTTTCTCAGTTGAAAAAAATAGTTGTTTTGTTCCTAAAAACAAACTGCCAGATAAAAAAATGAAATGCATAACAGGGAACACATTTCATTGCAACACTAACAACAACCTTAGGTCAGAAGCTGGGGCATAAAGAATGTTACCTGTAAAACAAACCTTTTAAAGCTGTTCCTATTTTCAACATAGAATCCCTTCTACACAAAACATAAAAACTGACCTAACTGGCTGCTGTAGTAGAAATAAGAGGCCTTGCTTCTGAGTGTATTCATAATTTATTTTGCAGTTTTATTACATATAGCAGAGCACATTGTATTATGGAGTAAGCAGTATGCTCATGAATGATTGACAAGCCTGGGCTTTGCCTACTAGCTTTTCCGTGGCAAAACACAGGGATAACATGACAGTGCATAAGCACGCAGTACACTACTTTGCTCTTTATCCTGAGGCAATGTGAATGCTCTCAGTTTGGTTTAGAAAGAAAGAAAATCATAGACACTACCGTACAATTCATCCTTTAAAAACAATCTCGCCATGATCCGTGGGTTTTTGTGGTTGGGATGTCATTGGTTTTTGTTTTGGATTAGTTTTGGTTGTTGATCATTGTCACTGATGGTGTTTTTCCCTACCCTTTTTATACCCTTTTTTTTTTTTGATGAATTGTTTTCAGATAATTTTTAGGATTATCTTTTCTTTTTTGGTTTAGCCCCAGATTCCTCCTGTGCTCTGTTTTATTTCCTGTGTTCTTTTCTGTAGTAATTAGTCATATTTTCTCAGTTTTTCTCCTCAGGTTCCTCCCCAGCTACACTGTATTTCTTTTTTC